>CANXYI010016534.1:0-31002 GCA_948208565.1 Hura crepitans
AATAGGAGCATTTACTACACTCCATGGTAAGTGTTTTTTTAGCATTAGAGTTACTCTGCTTAAATTCTTCTAGGCTCTAACTTAAGCTTTGGAGTGTTTATATTAAGAATAGGCTTTTTCTTACAAGCTTTTGTATTCAAAGCAAGCCCTAGGCAATGCCTCACATTTTTTCCTAATCATGCATTATCATTTAGTGCTTTTGTTGAGAGCTAGCAAGGCTGAATTAGTTGAACATCACTCATCTCGGAGAAACAATGTGAGCAACCTTAAAAGTAATGTAATAACTTTTTTAAGGATTTTAAGAAAATATTAAATCAGAATTGCTCAAGGAATTAAGGTTGTAGGCAGATATCCTAGGAAATTGTGATACAAATTTAAAGGTTAAAAGGCAAAAAGGTGAAAGGTCAGTCCAAAAGATGAAACGTAAAAAATTTGAATCTTTTTACTATGCTTCACCCTTTAAAAGCGATGGCTCTAGAACTAGAAGATTTGGAAGGAATTGTAAAGATAAATCACAGAGTAAGCATGCCAAAATCCCTAGTTTAGAAGAAGCTTTCAATGATTTGTTTATGCATGTAGTGAAGAAATACAGGTTAGGACACTTTGAAAAGCTCGATTATGAATGTAATATAGATTCTTCTTTCACACGACAAATCTAAGAAGTTTCATGCCCTTGGTGCTTCAGAGAGATCAAAACGAAAAAATACAAAGGTAGGTCTAATCCAAAGAAACATCTAGCTGAGTATTGTACATTGATTTATATGTAAACCTTTAAAGATGCACTTATTTATAAAGCTTTCCTGTCTATATTGACAAATAATGCTCTAGACTGGTTCCATAATTTACCTTCAAAATCAGTGTCTTCTTTCAAGTAATTATCAAAGTTGTTTAAAACCAAGCTTATAATCTAAATGAGAACTAAAAAGACTATCACTAATTTGTAGGGAATTATGTAGGGTGAAGATGAAAGTCTTTGAGATTTCATTAAAAGATTCCAAGAGGCAGCTTCTAGCATCCAAAACATACATAATGAGGTAGCCACTATCATGATGATCAATAATGTCAAAAACACATAGTTTTATAATTCTCTAATGATTGATCACCCTACTACTTTTAAAGAACTAATGGATAGAGTGAAATCATTCATTGCCTTTAATGATGCAAGTTGGGATGATGATCAGTATAACCTAGATCTACACATTGCTCAAGGATGTAAATCCCCTAGGTCAGAGTAAAGAGGCATGCGTCACTTTCCATCTAGTTTGCTAGATAGGAAACTTTCTTTGAAGAGTTATTCCTCTCGAGGGAAAAGGGGAGAAAGAGGCTAGGGAGATATCAAAAAGATGAGTTTTACCCCTTTAAATGCTGTACTGCATAAAATCTTGATGTGGATAAAAGAAAATCATGGTAAGGTAAATTAGCCAAAGAAAGTGGACTAGCATACTCTCATAAAGAGGGATAAGGGTAAATATTGTGAGTTCCACAAAGATATGGGACATAACATGAATGAATGTTGGGCGTTAAATGATGAGATAGAGAGACTAGTTAAAAAGGGTCACTGAGAAGATTCTTAGACATAAGCAAATATAAAAAAACATGAATCTTTCTCAATAGAATCTAGCCACTTAGATTCAGAGGAAGAAAGAAAGAAGCCAAAAATAGCCAAGGAGCGGCAAAGGGTAGGAGTAATTCACATGATAGCTGATGACTTATTATACATTGACTCCTATTCTAAAAGGAAGTGGGGCTTGAAAGGGATATATTTTTCTATGAAATCTAAGGTGCTCCTGCCAATTTCAATTTCTACTAAGGATGCATAAGATATTAAAGTCCCTTATAAAGATGCCTTTGTAATTCAAGGATACATTGCCAACTTCTTGGTGAAGGGAATACTTATGGACAATGGTAGCATGGTCAATTTATTGACACTAGTGGCTTACAAGAGGATGAAGCTACCAATGAAGGATCTAAAATAGATCAAGATGCCACTAGTTGGCATTGGCAATGCTTTCATTTTGGTGGTAGGTTTAGTGGACCTCTATATAGAGCTAGAAGTCGAGGCAACCTTTTATGTAAGTAGATGTACTTTTATAGTAGTAGACACCCCATTTTTATACAATGATATTCTTAGCAGGCCAATATTATTCGAGTGAGGGCCTATCACTAGCATCAGGTACCTTGTAATGAAGATCCCTATCAAAGAAGGAGTGGCGATAGTATGAGGCAATCAAAAGTTGCTAGGGAGGCTTATATAGCCATCATAAAAGAATCACAGCCACAAAAGCCAATATTGATTGAGAAAGTAGAAAGTGATAAAGATGATATTAGGCATAGGCTCAAGGAAAAATTAGTCAAGAAGCTATTAGCTCTTGGAAAAAAAGTTATGATGGGCAGCAAATTACTAAAAGTAGACAAGAAAGAAATCCTCTAAGTCCTATACATCAACCAATAAACTTTTGCTTGGTCCTAAGGTGAGATAGTAGCGATTGACCTAAAGATAATGTCATATAGGTTATAAGTTGATCTAAGGGCAAAACCTATCAAGCAAAGACTTTGATGCTACCCCTTAGATAAGCTAAAAGTCATATCAGAGGAGACATAAAAATTGCTAAATGTATACACCATTAGGAAAGTCTTATATCTAGAATAGTTAGCTAATGTTATTCTAGTGAGAAAGAAAAATATGAAGGCCTAAATGTGTGTCGAGTTCACCAATTTAAACAAGCATACTCAAAAGACAATTACTCCCTTCCCTATATTGATAGGTTGATTGACTCCATAGTAGAATACATGATTTACTCTTTCCTAGATGCCTATTTTTGGTACCATCAGATACCTATGTACTGGAAAGACTGAGAAAAGACCAACTTTATCACCCATGAAGGCACATTCTCTTATAACGTCATGCTATTTAGATTAAAGAATATGGGAGCCACTTATCAAAGGTTTTTGAACAAGATGTTCAAAGATTTACTTGGGAAGTTGATGGAGTTATACATTGATGACATGATAGATAAAAGCAAGTCGGTGTAAAGCTATGTGTCTAATTTAGCAAAGGTGTTTGAGATACTAAATTAGTCCAAAATGAAGCTGAATCCAAAGAAATGTATATTCAAGGTATGTTTTAGTAAATTCTCAGGATATATGATATCCCAAAGAGGCATAAAGGCTAAATTAGAGAAGATTTAAGTGATTTTAGACATATAACCTCTGAAAAACATTAGGGATATCCAAAAGCTTAATGGTAGAGTTACGACATTAGGAAGATTCATTTCTTATTCAGCTAAGAAGTGTTTGCCATTCTTTAGACTATTGCACAAAGGACAAGGCTTTGAATGGGATAAAAAATGCTAAGAAGCTTTCAAAAGATTAAAAGTTGCTTTGATAATGCAGCCTATCTTATCTAAGCCCATTGAAGGTAAAAGTTTATTCCTTTATCTCTTAGCCTTAGATCAAGCAATTTTGACTGTTTTAGTCAATAAGGATTATGGCATACAAAATCCTATTTATTACATCAGTCAAGTCTTGTATAGCATTAAGGCAAGGAGAAGCTCGATCGAGAAAATCCTTATAGCCTTGGTGATGGCAACAATAAAATTAAGGCATTACTTTTAATCTCATAAGGTAACTATGTGAACCAACTAGCTGTTGGGGAAGCTTTTGCAACATCTAGATAATAGAGGGTAGGTTGGTTGAGTGGGCTATAAAGCTGTAGTCATACAACATCAAATTTGAACCCAGGACATCAATGACGGTGCATGCTTTAGTGGATTTCATTGCAGAATTCAATGATGGAGATGTTAATGCACTTGCACAAATGAGAAACCTAGAAGCATAGGAGTTAAATATGGATAGAGCATCCCAGAATGCCAGAGCAAGAACATAAATCATTTTGAGAGGCCCAAGGGGCATTTGCATCAAATATGCTCTAAAATTATGCTTTAATGCTTCTAATAATGTTGCAGAATATAAAGCTTTGCTTGCCAGTCTAAGATTGGCTAAGGAGATTAAATCGGAGTTTTTACTAATCAAAAGTGACTCCAATTAGTCATCCATCAAATTATAGGAACCTTCGAGGCCAAAAAGGCACACTTAAAAGAACATTTAGAGAAAGCGAGAAAGTTATTATAAAGCTTGAAGGATGTAGGTACCAAATGGAAGGTGAGGAAGATCCTCAGAGAAGATAACATAGAGGTTGATATTTTGGCTAAAGTTATCACTGTAGGAGGGTCGAAAGCCTGAAAAAAGCATTAAATTGAAAAGAAAGTCATACCTTTAATTTAGAAGGAAGAGGTGATGGTTGTTGAGTATGAAGAAGCATTGTACAGCCTGATTATGGAATATCTCCAATCTAGCACATTGCTGCAAAATGAGATTGATGCAAGGAGAATATCCAAAAAGTTGTTTGAATATTCTATAATCAATAGAAGGCTATACAGAAAGGCTAAGACACATCCATAGCTTAAATGCATAAGTCCCAAAGAAGGAAACTATGTGATTATAGAGATACATGAAGAAATATGCAGAGCCCATAAAGCAGCATGAACGGTAGTAAGAAAGGCCATGCACTCTAGGTACTATTAGCTGTCCATCTTAAAAAATAGTAAAGAGGTTATCAAGAGATGCCTATAGTGCTAAGTTCATGGCAAAATAATCAGGAAACTAGGTGTAGACCAGCATTTTGTGGGAGTTGCTTAGCTATTCGATCAATGGGGATAGACATACTTGGACTTTTTCCTCAAGGAAAATGGCAAATGATGTTTTTAGTTATCGTTGTAGACTTTACAAAGTGGATCAAGGCTAAACTAGTGGCTACTATTACTAGTGCCTGGATACAACAATTTGTATAAAGAGATATCATATGCAAATTTAGGTTGCCTACCATACTCATTACAGACAATGGTAAATAATTTGATTGCTCAACATTTAGGGAATTCTATAAAGGCTTGAATATTCAGTTAAAATTCACTTTTATGGCCTATCCTCAGTGAAATGGAATGATAGAAGTGTCTAATCAGACTATCTTAGATGGTTTGAAAAAGAGGCTATATGAAGCCAAGGGTATTTGGCTAGAAGAGCTAAGTAGTGTACTATAGGCCTACTAAACAACACCTAAGACCTCAACTAGTGAGATGCCTTATTCCCTCACCTTTATGTTAGAAGTGGAGATCCCAATAAAAGTCGGCATACCCTTTTATAGAGTAGAAATGGTGGACCTTAAAAGAAATTAGAAGGAAAAAAAACTTGAGTTAGACCTCTTGGAAGAGAAATAGGAGGAAGCCTTGATTAAAATGGTAGTATACAAATAGAGAATGGCTAGATATTTCAACTCTAAATAAAGCAAAAGAATTCAATATCGGAGATAAAGTATTAACGGGAGCTAACATGGCCAAAGGAAATACAGGAGTCGGCAAGCTAATGCTAACTAGAAAAGACCATATCAAATTTCTAGCATTATATGTTCGGGAACTTATAAAATTCATACGATGAAGGGGCAAGTTGTCCTAAAAACATGGAATGTTAAAAGTCTTAAAAAGTACTTTGTGTGAATGCCATTAAGGATTTCCCCCTTTAGGTGCTTAAAAATTAAATAAATGTTTACTTTGATGTTATATAATAAGTTAATAGCCCACAAGTGAATGAATTAAATGACATTTGGGGATTATTTAAAATGCACGATAGTTATAAATGCTAATGCAATAGAGGAAGAAGCATTCTATGCTATTCCCTTAAAAAAAGAAAGAGAAGAAAAGGAAGGAAAAAGGAAATGGAGTGTGCACTTTATTAATATGAAAGTAGTAATTACAACATAAGAAAAATACAAAAAGACATGGCCTAATCTATTTATAGGATAGGGACTTGGCCTTTTGGAGTCCCAATGGAAAGCGTCAAAGGCAAAAGAGTCTATGCTCCAAACATGCCTTCAAGATTAGTAAAGCCTAGGACGTTTTCATTTACACCATCCCTTATGACCCTTTCAGCTTCTCCTTTTTCTTTTTCATCCTTATTAAGCAAGGCATCTAGAAAGCCTAAGTTAGCATCTAGGAAGCGGTCTTGAAGGGTAACCCTAACCTTTTGCTGGTAATCCCCTATTTGGCCCTTAACTTTTTCGAGTACTTCATCCTTGTAATTTTTCAAGGCCATCTCATGTGCAGCCTAGGCTTCTTTCCTACTCTAAGGCTACGCATTTCTCATGCAAGGAATTTTTTACTACCAAAAAATGCTAGTTGGCTATAAGGAGCACCACTCGAGCATCTTTAGCTTTTTTCTCTACACTATGACATGCTATCATAAGCTTATTACAATATGACTCTAGCTAAAGGAGATGTTGTACACCCTACAAAGTTAAATGTAGTAGTAAGTAATGAAAAAGGGGAAGGAAGCAAAACCAAAAAATGCAAAACAAAAATAATAGGGATCGACAAAGTTACCTGTAGAAAGTACCCACCATAAACAGTAGAGCCATAATTTCTCATGGATTTTATATGATCTATATCTACTAGGAAAGCCAAGTTGTTGTCAAATACTCAACCATTAACACATTCCTCATTGTTACGCTTTTTGGAGCCAACTTTTTCTAAAATTTCTTCTATAAAATTGGACATTCTAGTGATTCTCCTCAACCCAAACTCTCTAATGCTATTTCTTGGCCTGGTTAAGGGACAAGGAACTATTATAGGAGAAGTTATTGGTTGCTCGGTGGCTAGAGTGATTACTATAATATTTGTGTTGCTACTAATGGGTGTTTCGAAAGGAACACCTTTAGAGGAGGATTCATCCCTTAGCACTAAGGCATAACACTTTTTATCCCTAAGGATGACTCTTACATACTTGCCACCTATGAGGCCCTCATAGTTGTGGGAATGACCTCTTAATCCCTCTTTTAGGCAATCTGTATCACCTTTCTATTCAACTCTAATCACCTAACCATATTTGAAAAACAAAAAAAGAAAAATGGTTGTTAAAGATTAATCAACAAAGTTATAGGTAAACTAAACAAAAGTTCTATATGAAATGAAAGTGATTTAACAAAAGAACTAAAAGGGTGGAACAATAGTTAAATCTCACCCTTAGTGGGAGGATTTTCATCTAAGGCTAGTAGAAAAGTAATTATTGACCAGAGTCCCCCACTCAACAGAAGTTTTAGATCACCACTCACATAGGGGAAATCACTTATCTCATCCCTCATCATGTTAAATGTAGAGGTTCAGACTTTTGAGAAGTTTCCCTATTGCCTCTTACCAATGAGGAAGAATTTATCTTTGAAGCTTTTATTAGACCTCAAAAGGTCATTAAACAAAGCCCTACTCGAGCCACTATAAAAGGCAATAAAAGACCCATTTCGGGTAAGATCAAAGAAACACTAGAAGAGGTCTATGGAATAAGGGACATTATGTTAATGACATAATATTCAAAAGGAGAAGAGAATAAGCCACCCGATGGAACTCAATTGACTTGAACAAAAATTATACGCCCTTATTACACTCTCATAAAATGGAGCAAAAGCCAAACAAAGGTTGTATTCAAAAAACTTCTCAAAAAAGATGAAGAATTGATTATCAAAAGGACCTTGATCATAACCTATGCCTTTCAAGCACGCAGTTAGAGAAAAGTAATTCAAGATATTATATTTTTCTCAAATGAAATAAAGGTGCACATTTACATCTTTAGATGGATTTTCCACTTGATCTTGACTCAGATATAGTGAGATCACATCAAAAATCTCCCTAAAATATGGTAACATACTTGGTCATAAGGATGCCAAACCTATTGGTTAAAAAGTTGGTTGTCCGAAGGCCTCGTTGCCTAAAGACTTTGGAGCCCTAAAAGGTCCTATATTAGTAGGCACATCTATGGCACTATCTTTAGCCACCATAAGTAGCCCCTAAATGACTCCAACCAACTTGTTTAAGTTAATCCTAAAAGAAAAAGACGAAGAAGGCAAAGAAAAAGTATTAGTAGAAATGGTTAAATCTACTTCACGAGTTGGCATGATTTTTACAAAAGAAGAAATTTAAATTTAAAAGTGGAGGTGGAGAGACTTGCTTGATGAATAAGTAAAAGAAGATGCCTAAGTTTTGAAAGGAAAAAAAGAGACCCCTACAGATAAAACTGATGAGCAAAATATGCGAGAAGTTAGCACTAAGTAATAGTAAAAATAACTAAAATTATACACCGACGCCCTCAAATCTATACTTATAATGATAGAACTATAAGTGGTGTTAAAAAATTTGAGGTGACCATTTAATATCAGTAATTGAGAACTAAGCAATGGGAGCAGTTACTGAAGGATTGCATCATTAGGTAATTTCTTTAAAATAATAATAAAAATAAATAATAATAAAATGTAAAAGAAATAAAAATAAATAAACATGCAAGATACAAACATCAGCTTTTTCCCGAGAATGATTTTCTTAAAGCCATATGATGAGAGGCCTCAGAAGTACTCACAAGATCCCATTCCATTCCATATAATGGATGCATGGTAACATCTGAAATAACTCAGACTTATGCCTTACTTCTTAATAGGACAACGGCGGGAAAGGGACAAATGATAAGGCCTCAATTTATTATATCCAGTTGTTAAGCCCACTAGGCCCATGCCATTTCAAGTATGAGCAAAGCTTTAACCCATTCAATCATTTACACGTGGTAGGTATCCCCCTCATTATAGATTGCCTACCTACCACTATGAGCTCTATAAATAGGACCATTTACTACACTACATGGTAAGTGCTTTTCAACACTAGAGTTACTCTGCTTAAATTCTTCTAGGCTCTAACTTAAGCTTCGGAGTGCTAATCTCGGGTCTAACCTAGGAATAGGCTTTTTCTTGTAGGCTTTCATATTTAAAGCAACACCTGGGCAATGCTTACATTTCTACCTAATTAGGTATTATCACTTCACCATTGAACTATTTAGAAATTTTGACCTTCAGGATATGCTATATTTGGGTCAGTCCAGGCATATCCTAGGCTATTCTTAGCCTGATGCAAACTAAGGTCACTATTCATTAGATTTCAGCATGGAAGAATTTATTAGTTCATTGAAAAGTTCTAATTCCTTCATTTTCATGCTTAATTTACCCATCAAAGTTTTATAATAATGCTCCCTTTTTTCTCTTTTAGGGTAATCTAGTTACTCAGGGGAACACTGTTCATATCTTAAAAGACACTATTCATAAAACCATGATTTTTTTATCATTATAGTTCCTTCTTTTCTTGAGAAATTTTATCCTTAAAATTTCATCTAGATCCATCTTATAGGTAGTTACAAGTTTTGGTATCAGTTAATTTTTTTTTATCATACATACTTTATTATCATCCCGATATGTAATCTTAAAAGTAATTGTATTAAAAATTAACATAAAAAGAAATAATACGTAGTGTAGTTTCCAGAGGGTTTAAATCATCGCAAGCTTGTAAGGCATATTATCTAGTTGGAGCCTTGGGTTTTATCCTATGTATTGTCTTAGATCTAATATATTGGTCACTAGTTTTTCTTCCCCTTTTAGGTTCATGTTGGGTTCTTATAGGTGTGGGAGAAGAAGTTTGATATTGTGTGTCTACAATGAAAGTTCTGGGGCAATCTTTGGAAATGTGGCCCTACATACCACATCTATAATAGGCCCTTGGTATGGTTCCTTAATATATTTTTAAGTGTTCTTTACCACAATGTTCACATTGCACTCTAGGTACACCTATGGCAGTGGTTGTTGGTGTAGTAGAAATCTGAGCTTGCCTTTAAGATGCTTATTTAAACTACTGGGTCCCACTCTAGCTTTTTTGCTATGATTAGGTTTAATCCACTTTCTGCTTTTTAGGATGGGCTTTCTTGCCCCAAACTAAGTGCCTTTTTCTTCTAAAGACATTCTTTCTTTTTCCCCTCCAATATCTCTTCTACTGTATAAGCTGTTATTACTAAGAAAGAGAACTTTCTAATTTCAATTATGGTCACCTATAATTTAATACAACTATTTAACCCCTTTTTAAACCATTTACATCTTTTAACTTTAATCGGTACCATTTTTATTGCATATTAGCTAAGTCAAGCAAAATCTTTTTCATATTCAGATATGGATCTATCTCTTTATTTCAGGTCAAAGAATTCTTACCTCTTTTTATCTGGATAGTGTTCTGTGATATATTTCTTAAATTCCTTTAGGAAAAATTCCTAGGTTATGTCCTCTTCTGCTTTTCTTTCACTCATATTTTCCCATCATCTATATGCTTCAGCTTGTAACAAGGATGTGGCACACACTAAATTCTTAATTGGGGTACAATTTAACTATTGAAGTATTTTGATAGTCCTTTCTAACTAGTATTTGTCTATAGTAGGGTCATCATGCTCTGTTCATAAGAAATATGTTTTCTAGAGAGCTTACAAGACTTGTGGTTATGGCTAAGGTGCTGTTGGTAGAGGTGGAGTAGCTGCTGCAACAACTTGTTTAAAGGCCTCCACCATTTGCTGCAATAGTGCTGGTTGTATTGATACTAAATGAACAGGTGCCGATTGTTCTATTTCACTAGGCACTGAGGTTTCTAAGTGTGCCAGCTCTTGAGCTGTATTAGTGGTATAACTTCTTTCCTTCTCTACACCAATAGGCTGTCACTGTTCGTTCATCTTTAATCTATATAAAAAGGACATTTATAAGCCTTAAGCAGTATAGACATATATAATATACAACTTTAATTCCTAAGGCAATCATGTATAACTTGTACTCCAAAAACTGCCTAAACCTAATTTAATACCATCAAATGTGACACCCCTTAACCGGTCTGGTTGCTAGACCCAACTAAGGGATGGTACACAATTAAACTTCCTTATTTCAAACTTATTTTGATGTTTTAATTTGGTCATATATTAAGTGTAGCATATTTATAATGTATGCTGGTGAAAATCTGATAGCATTATAGCTTACTCGAAACCTAATCCAATAATTCCTATAAGAATTTACACTTCTATATCATCATGCAATTAGTCCTCATTAATAGATCCATCTAATCCCATGAATCATCACTATGATTTAACATATATGATATTATTCATATATTATCATCATCAAATAGACTATTTTCTTACCTGTATTATAACATATAAGTTTGCATGATGTATACACACCATTACGATACTAGTTTTAGAATACATGTAGACTGTTTCACTAGGTTTAGGCCCACTCTCTTACTTATACATACATGAGTGCCATTTATACCTTTATTACAATTGCTGTAATACCATACAAACTGCTGCATAATACTAGAAAATGTGTTGTCTTAATCTGTAGTCCCTAATTTGCAATGCTCCATTTGAGGTAGTCACCTGCATTGGTTATCTACTACCTACGCATTACAAATAATGATGCACTAAACACGAGACTTAGTGGTCTATTCAATGAATCATGCACACATATATGTTTTCTTTGAATTACAATCACATATGATATGCTAATGATGCAAGCATATATTAATAATGTAAAATTATTTTCATGTATATTGTATGCTTTTTATTATTCTACCTTAGACATTTTATTTATATAATCCCCTTATATCATAGTTTATAGTTAAATTGATTTCTTTTTCACATATTCCTAACATGCCTTTTTTATTTTTGTTTCAGTCCTTTCTTTAACTTCCTTACTTCTTTACTATATGTTCTTATTATTAATTTAGGCCAATTGAACTCGATTTATAATGCTTAGACCTCTAGGCCACTAATTACTATATTACTTTGTTACTACATTGGGTGATGGTGTTCTTTAGTTCTTATGCCTAATTATCTTATTATAGACTTGATTATCCTGGTTCCTTTTTTCCTTACATCATTTTTGCTTACTTATTTACCATAGTTTACTTACCTATTTTTAGCCTATGCTTATGATGACATACCTTGATACTGGATAATAAGAGTTATAAATTGTGCAATAGTCCACATTTTAGACCTACTCTATTGTTGCATTAGTGTTATATGAGCAAAATTGTGTAGTGGCCCTAATAGACCTACACTATTACTACACTAACCTTAATTTAGATAGTGTATAGTGGTTTATATTTTAGACCTACACTATAGCTACACTCATATTAAGTAAATGGTTGTGCAGTGGCCCAGTTGGACCTACATTGCAGCTGCACCCATTTTAAGTAAAATGGTTATGCAGCGGCCCAATTAGACCTATACTGTGGCTTCACTTGTATTATCTTACTTAATTTGGAACTGCTATAATTTTATAGTTGACTAATCAACCTATCCAGTTGGTATCTAGATTATATAGGCTGACTCATTTAATCAACATTATTTACACCTTACTTATTTCTAAGCTTTATTTAGTTAAATTCATCCTTATTTATGAAATTTTACCGTATTGAATTGCATGATAGGTCTTTCACTCCTTTTGTCCTTTTTCAAGTCAATTTATATCTCTTACTTCATTTCTCTATTTACTCACACTTACTTACTTGTTTATCTCTCCCTAGTTACATTACAAGACTTATTTCCTTCTTCTAAGGTTACCCTTTTTTTGACATACCCATTTACCAAATTTACCTTAAGTTTTCATTTGATTTCCAATACCCCTTTTTATAAATTCTTAAACTAATTTAATTTCCTCTATTTGTACTTATGTGTATTTATCAATTATTGACATTTCTTCTTATTACCTAAATGTTTATCCTTAATTGTTTATATGTGAATTAATACAATTTATCACTTTTAATTATTCCTTTGTTAGTTATACATTTACTTCTATGCATTTGTGTTCTTACCTTATTGTCTTTCGCATCTCATTTGTGTTGTTACACTATATGAATTTGTTACATTATCACATATATTTTATATTGTTATAACCACATACAACACAATTATTTTAGGTCACACTTCATTCCATCATCAATGTTTCTCATATCTACATAATTCCATTTCACTTAGTTCATTTACACATCACAATATACTTATATTTAACAACACATGACACCTTATATGCACAAATGTTCTAACCACACCATTACATACACTCACACATATTATTCAACAAAAGGTATACATACACATTAACTACCATTTTATCACCCCAATTCCATTTAACTCATGTTATTATCAATCATATAACCTAACCTATACATTAGTTATGCATTTTACACATGCACACATAATGTTATAAATTCCATATTAATAGTCACATTTGAATTTCATGAAAATGAAGAAACAATAGCACAATTTATTGAATATCCTTATAGATATATTATTTAAGGTCCCAAATTCAATTTTATAGTTTTTCATTTACATCAATTTTCATGCTATGCTAATTTCTCTAAATTCCATAGTACTTTAAAAATTACAAAATTTTATAGAAAATATCCATAACTCTAAACCCAAAAATAAAAACATACTCATAATTTATAGCATCTACAATTACATAAAAAAATACTTGGGATTTGATTCGGGACCCAGTGTGATTTAGGAGTTCAAAACCTAAATCTTCCAAGCTCTATTTCCTCCTTAAGACATCAATTTCTTGTAAATCTGAGGCTAGATACGGGCTTTAGACATTGCAAGGATCAATTTCTATATAATATATAAAGGATTTCGATGTGTTACAGGTAAGAAATGAAGAAAAGAAGGGAGAAGAGGGAGAGAGTGAGGTAACTTCAATTTTTCAAGGATTTAGGGAAGAAGATAAGTGCATCTAGCCACCATACACATGCACACACCATAACACATTTATATTATATAGGTGGATGCAATCAGATGTCCTTGATTAATTTTATTTACGTTTTAATCTTCAAAAATGCAAAATAAAATTTAGAAGTCTCCAAAAATATGCTTTTAATGCCAAAAATTAATGATTTACTCAATTAAGGGATCCCTAAAATCTCAAGTCAAAACTCTAAAAGGAATAAGGCAAACTATTCACTTGTGCAGTTAAGAAAGTTTGATTAAATATCAAATAATCTTAAAAAATTCCAATTCCTTCACCATTGAACTATTTAGAAATTTTGACCTTCAGGGCATGCTATTTTTGGGTCAGTCTAAGCACATCCTGGGCAGTTCCTAGCCCAATACAAACTAGGGTCTTTATTCACTAGATTTTAGTGTGAAAGAATTTATTAGTTCAGTGAAAAGTTCTAATTCTTTCATTTTTATGCTCAATTTACCCATCAAAGTTTAATAGTTAATGCTCCATTTTTTCTCTTTTAGGGTAATCTAGTTACCTAGGGAACACTGTTCATATCTCAGAAGACTATTCATGAAATTGGGATTTTTTATCATTACAATCTTTTAGGAGGAAACTCATATGGATGTTGATCTTTCTAAATGCTTGTCAATTATTTGAAGCCTTAACTTTTGCCTAATGCACATTTAGAAGGAAGTTTTCACACTAGCAAGCTTTTTTTTTTTCCTTTTTTAACTTGTATCATTAAATGCATCAATGAAGACATATAAAAAATAAGTAAATTCATCATCCTATTTTATTAAATGAGAAGTAATTGAAAAGATTACAAAAGTTCAAAATGATAAAAGAAGCAAGATCATTTAGTGGAGCTTTGATCTCTTAAATTAGGTATCCATTTACCATTAATGAGATCTTGGAT
Source organism: Hura crepitans (assembly GCA_948208565.1). Taxonomy (NCBI): domain Eukaryota; kingdom Viridiplantae; phylum Streptophyta; class Magnoliopsida; order Malpighiales; family Euphorbiaceae; genus Hura; species Hura crepitans. The sequence goes on from CANXYI010016534.1 coordinate 14,586, forward strand.
AGCATGATGGAGAGTGGTGCAATGTTAATGAGATGGCATATCATATAATGATATGCACAATATAGAAAATACCTTCGATTAGATGGTGATGGATTAATCCAATGTTAGGCATCAATAACTGAACTCTTTTTGCTTTCTTAAGCTTGTTTAAGCACTAAGATAAAGGCTTGCCTAATTTGGAAAAATAATGAGTCCTAATAGCATTGATATTTAGGACTTATTAAGAATTATTAAAAATGTTTTGGTAAGTAGCTTCTCCACTCTTTTTGGATCCTTTTTTCTAAAATGCTAGTTTAAGATCTATAGCTATGTCTTTAAGCTATTCTCATGTGGTTATACCTTTAGTAAAAAGCCCAACATTCATATACTTATTAATATTCTTAATGAACATCTTCATTTGGTCGATGTCATTAGGCTTATTTCTCATTTTCAGCTTTTAAGGGCTCTATTAGTCTAAGTTTTCTTAAAAAGACTTATTGGGTTTTTAATAGATCAGTTTCAAATCTTTAAAGGTCACCTACATGCTCGTATTGTTTGATTTTTACTTGCTAAACCCGTGGGCCAAATCTTGCTAATTTATCTTCACCTTTTTCTCTAAGTTATTGTGACATCCCTTACCTAATCCCATTGCTAGACTCGAATAAGGAATATGAACACAAACATGTTATCGAACTTACTTAGCTCTTTTTACATTAATTTAAAACTCAAAACAAATTAAAACCTTTTAAATTCATTTTTTTAAATCTTAAGTCTCAAATTTTTATTTTTTAAAAAATTTACTACAAAATTATTTAACATGTTACATCTATTTCAATAATCCTTGTGTCAAAAATCTAATAACATAACAGCTTTACAAAACACTATCCCAAAATGAATTGTAACTTATACATGAAAACAACCTTTCTATAATTCATTCATCACATTCTCAACAAAAATTGGTCCTTCTAACCATCCAATAGCACCTCAACATCTCATTAGCATAGTATCAGAAAAATATTTGCATATAAACATCAATACAATTTTAATCTTGGTTAAAACTGTTACAAAACAATAATATCCAAGATTAGGTCCAATCCATCTTGTGTTACATATAAGTGCCATTAAACCAATTACATCACAATAACAATAGGTACAAGTAAGTAAAATACCTAAAAAGTAGCTTGCTCTTGATGTGTAACAATTATGAGGCTTTGACTCAAATTTGGTTTTTCAACTTACACATCACAAATAAAATGATGCTCTAAGTGAATTTGCTTAGTAGTGTAATTAAAGAAAGTTAAGTGCTCACGAATTCACAAACTTATGTATAAAATGGCAATTTCAATATATACCTCTATACATATACATACTCAAAAAATAATAATGAACAAGCATATAAGCATTTAACAATTATAACCTTTAAAAGATTAATTAAGATAAAAAATCATAATAATTTAGGGATTGCTTTATTCACATAATTTAATGTCCATACTTAAGGAAATAATTAACTATATTAGATAACGGGGGCACCGGTCCACTTAGGCTATTAAAACCATAAAAGCTCACAAGCTGGTATCGAAGGTCAGTAAAAGACATTGAAGTGTCTTGGTAGCTACTAAACCCCTAGTTGAACGGTCAACCAATCCAATCTAGGTTATTATCTAGCATATGCTAATCACAATATTTTAGTCTTCTTGTTTAAATCAATTTAAGTAGCTTAATTAATTTTTAACAAGTTGGTTAGGTCAGCAAATGACCAACCAAGAATTAATACCCTTATGTTCATCATAACTATGCCTAAGAATGAAAATAGTACACATAATAACTTATAAGTATGTAATATATAACATAATTATCATCCATTTTGGATATCAATTATTCATCCCCTTATATATCTTATCATAATACATGTAGATGCCTTACTCTTTTGGGCCTATGATGATAACTAAAGATAGGCTTAAAGCAACAATACAAGCCACTTGGAAACCTAGTCCACATGGACTAGTATGGCATTGGTCTGCCCAAATATAATGCCACTAGGTTTATACTAGCCCATCTAGACTCCACTTAGCCCAAGGCCCATGGTTCGCCTAGAAAAACCAAAGTTCACATTTGCATGGACTAACACAAACCTAGCCCAAGATTAGGCCTAAAGCCCATAGATTGGTGGGAGAACCCATGACCTAGGTCCGCACAAACTAAATAATCTAAGTCCACACGAACTTGTTAATGGAAAGCTACTAGAAGTGGGAGCTTCCTATTTAGATTCTGTCTCCTAATCTTAAAAGGATTCTAACTCCTATGGATGGGAAAGCCTTCCCTTAAACCTATAAATAGCTCTCTTGGGTATGAGAAAAGATAGAGGTAATTTAAAAAGGCAAAACCTTGCTATCCAAGAGTCTAAGAGGGGACTCTAATGCATGATTCACACTATTAGACTTCAGCCCATACTAAAATTTCATTCTTTCTAAAATCCTACATTCTTATTTTATTTCTTAAAAAGCTTCTTCATAAGGTAAGATCTGAAGCCACTTATTATACATACACTATATATTTGTATTGCTCCATGTGAACCTATGATCTCCCATGATTGACTACAATTGAAGTGATAACATGAAATCCCTACATTGATCATAAGAGTAGGTTATTGTTTTAAACTATTTTATTGTTTATATTTGACTCTTGGTATATTGTGATTATTCTATAATTTTAATCCTAATCGCATGGACCTATCTCAAAGTATGCTCATGTTCGCACGGACTAAATATGTTAATATATCAGTAATTAAATATCCGTGTGAACTAATACTCAATACTATTTTAATAATATCTTAGGTGTGGTGTATTATATCTGCTATGTTTGACATGTTAATATGTTCTTACATCACATGATTATCATATAAACATTATTAGTGTGATAAAACTAACATATATCTATATGGACTCCCTTTCACAAGGAACATAGTTTGTATGGATGATCATGTCTTGTGTGTATTTATATTATTTTGTAATCTGCACAGACTCCCTCTCACAAGGACCATAATTTGTATAGACAAGTGTATGCAATTTTAGTCCTTGTATATATATGTGTGCATCCTTTGTGACTAATAAGTTTGTGGTTTTCCTCAAAGATAATTCTTCTCATTTATCACTACTCCTTCATACGTATGCTAAGTAAATTATTGTAAGTTTATTTTAGGTCTTCACAGACCATTATATGTTGCTTTTGACCTATTCTTTGAGTTGTATGCAAGTAACCATTTTGGTAGAATAGAAGGTTTATAAGGACATATTAGCCCTTACATGGAATAGTCCACATGGATATACACTAGAGCCATATCTAGTTCACACAGACTTGACGACGTTAAGGCGGGACTAACCCTTTATTTATTTATTTGGTGTTGTACCATTTTAATTCTTTTGATTATTTTAGGTTGTAATAGATAGAATAATAACTTATTTTACACATCAAATGCCTAACCTCACATTAATGGTTTTCTACATAATTAATTGGTTTTTCTGTAATAAAATTATTGTTGAGTTTTTCTTAACGAAAGTCACATGGAAAATGTATTTTAATAAAAGCCAATCTCCTAAAGATGGGAGTTAGGCAATTATTGTGAATTCCTATGGAATTATAGGTAATTGTTAGGTTAAACAACCATTAATAAATGACTTAATTTTTAGATGTCAATACATACTTCTGCTTATTGTATATTTTCAATATTGTAACTTATTTCTTTAAGTGAAAAGGTGATATGAATGCTTTAATTATAATGCTTGCTTGCTTGCTTGATATGGGATTGATAAATGTTAGAATATAATAGAGGGTATGTTATTGGGGTATTAATAAGTTATGATTTAGAGCCCTTTCTAGGTAAAAAGATCAGTAGTCTAAGTGTAGAGCTAGGTGACGGCTCTAAACACTAATGCTCTTGTTCCCGATAAAATACAATAAATCTATAGTGGCAACTCCACTAGAGACTGAGAATTGAATCTAAAAGTGCCCAAATAATATACCTTTTAATATTCTAATTTTTATCAGTCTTATGTATTTCATCTAATATAAATTATGTCCCTAATTACCTTGGATAGTGTTTCAAATCATGAACCCATTTTTCATTTAAGAACAGGGAATTGCCAGCATATTTATCACTCACAAGCCTCGTACCTTCAAATATATAAAATGGTGAGGTAACTGGTCATTAGTAGTCCTTGATTAGAAAGACCCGTTAGGAGGGATCCCTACTTATGGAAGCCATAAAGCCTTTTTGACTAAACCATAAGCCTATGTGGTCAAACTTAGTAACATCTCCTAGGTTGTGTGACTCTAAGTGCTTATAACTTGTATTATAATTGCTACATGGGCTTATTACATTTAACCTTATTTAAAGTGGGGCCAAGTCCATTAGGCTTTTTATCTAGAATGGACTAAGCCTAATTTCACATCAAATAAGAATTAAAAGTTGTAGTCCATTACTTTTGTAAGCACTTTAAATATGAGAGGTAGATTGGGCCTAATAAATCCTATTTTCAAACCTATGCATTCCCTAATGATGTTCAGGTAATCCCACCTAGGAAAGGAATGACTCGACCATATGTGTAGGAGCATAAGGTTAGAAGGTTTCTTATATATGTTTATCCTTATTGCATCACAAACATGCATTTCATACATATCATGCATCATTTGCACCTTGCATTGTTAATATATTAATCATGCATCATTCCTAACCTATTATTTTGATAACCATCATTGATCCCTCATTCATTACCTAGTGGAAAAAAGTAGGTAAGAACCTCAGCAGAACCAATAATTTGCTACTAATCTAACAAAAATAAGGAACCATATCTACTGATGAGTTCATTACTAAGTCCATACTAATAGAGGCTACGCAAGAGATAGAGAAAAGGATGATGGTAGCTTTCACCAATGCTATGTCTTGGGTACACAAGGAAATAGGCCAAACTTTAGCTACTCATAAATGAAAATAGGTAGTGAGAGAGAATGATGACTAGCTCTCAGATAATGAAATTTTATTAGTCCAAAAGTCCTACAATAAGGTCCCTCCACCCAAAATAGTTAATAATGATGAAATCAAGAAATTGAATGAGAAGATGGAGGCCATGACTAAATTGGTCACTAGGGGTAAGGATATTAATCTAGATGATATTAGTCTAAGGCCCAATCAATCCATGCCTCATAAGTTCAAAATGCTTGACTTGAGCAAGTTGAATGGTACAACTAACCTAAGGACGCACTTGAAGTAATATGTGGTTGCTATGAAGGCCATTAATTTATCTAAAAAATAGATTATAAGCTTATTCAGTATGTCTTTCATGGGATAAGCTTTAGATTGGTACCATTATCAAGAAAAGAGGGTGGTTAAGAAAGATTAGAGTGAAATAGCTTGGGCATTCAGTAAGCAATACTCTAACAACACCAGTATTAAAGTGACTTAGAAAGAAATGGAGCTCGTGAAGTAAAAGCCTAATGAAACCTTTTTAAACTATTTGGAAAGGTGAAGGGCTAAGATACTGAAGATGAGGAACAAGCTCAAGGACATTGATCAAATCAAAATGTTCATAAAAAATGCCAACAGTTACATGAACAACAGGCTTATAGCTAAGGGTATTAGAACCTGGGAGCAACTAAAAGACATTGCCATTAATTTAGAGGTAGCTTATCAAGATAAAGGGTTCAAGAGATTAAGCAATTCTAATTTCTCAAACAATAATACTAGGGGCACTGCCAAGACAGTAGACGTACATGCAATGCAAGGTAAGAGGTATTCAAATTTAGGCAAGTCATTATCCTAGTGCTTGAAGAAGCTTATGAAAGAAGGGAAGTTATAGCCACCCCCACTATAATCACTGAATGGTCCATTGCTGCCTAATCATAAGCATAACCAATACTGATCCTATCGCAAAAGGAAAGGCCACTTGACCGATAACTGGAAACTTTTTTTTTAAAAAGATATCCAATACCTTATAAACTCTAAACAAATACTAGACCTAAAAGCTAGTTTGAATCCATTTCCTAAACATCAAAATTTTTGCCTTCTCAAGTCAAAATTATATGAAGAATGCATTTTGAGGGATATCTATAAATCTGACCTAGAGATCAGTGAGTAGGTGAGAGAGAGTGAAGCTATTCTTCTTACCAGCTTTTGGGATAGTGAGAGTGATAGTGGGTTTAAGGAAAGCAAGAATTTTGGGATGGATTCTCTAATAAGGATCCCAAAGAGGGTAAGAGAGAATAAGTTAGGATTGAGGGATAAATAGTGGTAAAGTGGAAAAGAATGGTCGAATCCTTCCTAAAAAAACCTAAAGTCAAGAAGAAAGATAATGATGAGGTTCTCAGGCAATTGAAAAAAACGTAGGCTCATATCATTATTTAGGATCTACTAATGTCATCTTAATCCCATAGGCAGAAGGTAGTTGAATCCTTTGGACAAGTTGTTATGTCTACCACCACTACTCCTGAAGAGTTAGTCCTGGTCAAAAAGATTGGAAAAACTAGGTTTATAACCTTTTCTGATAAAAACTTACCTTTAGAAGGAAGGGAACACAACCAGCCTCTTTTCATTAGGACTGAGGTGAATGGGAAAAAGACTAGATGCACTATGGTTGATAATGGTTCTTGATTATGTGTTTGTCTAGTCAAGATCCTAGCATGTTTGGGAATAAAGAAAGAAGACTTAGTGCCCTCCAGTATTACCATCAAGGCATATGATGATATGAGATGACAAGCAAAAGGTTTTTTCACTACTAAGGTCTAAGTAGGGCTCATTTTAATGAAGTGGAATTCATTGTCATTGACATCTGGCTACATTTTTGGTTTTGCTGGGAAGATCTTGGTTTTACAAACTTAGAGGGGTCCCCTTCATATTGCATCAAATGATCAAATTCCCCTACAAAAGAAATATCATTATAATTAAGGCTAAGATTAATCATCCAGTATCCATATTGGCTATTACAAACCAACCTTTTAATGGGTTTCATATTATGAGAATATATGAGGATTATATGGACCACCCTATAGTGTCCAAAATCATAAAGAAATGAACTTCTTTATGGGTGCTAGTTTAGGAAAAAAAACTTCAAGGGATAACTGAGCCTCTACATCTTAAAACCTAAAAGGATATAAAAGGGTTAGGATATGACCTAACCTAGGAAGCATCTTAAAGGAGGGGAATAGTCTTGAAGATTACTTTGTGAAGCAGAAGAAAACAAGGTATGATGGGACTCCAGAACCTATGATAGTGGATAGATGTTACAAGCCTGAGTTTAAGATCTTTGTTGATGTCATAGATTGGGAATTAGGTGACTTAAAGTAGATTTAGTGGGTAGAAGAAGTCTTTCTAATAGCTACAGCCATTGAAGAAATCTACCCAGCTCCTCTTGAAGATGTGTCTAATATAGATAGTGATTTATTCATTGATCAATTGTATTTATCTGACCTCTTTAAGGTGAACAATTTCCTTTTAAGTAAAATGAACAAAGAATTTGCTTATTTGTGTGATGTTTTTTCTAATGGTAGCATGTATCTAAATGATCATTACATGAGCATCTTTGGCATTAATTGCATTAAAACTAACCCATTTAATCTTAATACAAATGAACATCCTAAAAATATATAAAATACCTATGATACTAGTACCAAAGAAAGAGAAAAATTTCAAAGATTACTTAAAAAATATGAAAAGATCTTTGCTTAGAACTATGAGGACATGCCTAGGATCGATCAAGATATAGCTGAACACGCTATCCTAACTTATGACCACATTGCCCTTGTCCACTAAAAGCTTAGAAGGAGAAGACCAGAATGGGCTGAAAAGGTTAAGAAAGAAGTTATTAATCTATTTAAGGCTAAGTTTATCGAGGAGATAGTCTTTCCTACTTGGTTAGCCAACATTGTTCCTATACCAAAGAAAGATGAAAGGGTTAGAATGTGCATGGACTATCAAGACCTGAACAAGGCATATCTTAAGGATGATTTCCCTTTACCTCATATTGATGAATTGGTAAATTACACAACCATGTATTCGTTTATTGATGGATTCTCCGAGTATAACCAGATCCTCATAAAAGTGATAGATAAATGCAAAATAGCCTTTATAATAGAATGAGGAACTTATTGCTATAACGTAATACCCTTTGGGCTAAAGAATTCTATGGTGACATACCAATGGATGGCCACTAAACTCTTTTATGACATGATGCACAAAAAAGTAGAAGTTTACATGGATGACATGATGGTAAAGTCCATAGAAAGAGAAGGACATTTCAAAGCATTAAAAAGGTTTTTTTTAAAGGTTAGACCAATTTAATATGAGACTAAACCCTAAAAAATGCATCTTTGAAGTCTTGTCTAGTAAGCTATTAGAATTCATGGTCAGTAAGAATGGGATTGAAATGGATCTAGATAAGGTGAAAGTAATCTTGGAGATACTTGTCCTTTAAACAAAAATAAAAAGGTAAGTGGATTCCTAGGTAAATTATAGTACATCAATTGGTTTATGGCCAAACTCACGTCCATTTGTGAACCCATATTCAACTGTTATGAAAAGGACAACCAAGAGAATGGAATGATAATTGCCAGAAAGCCTTTAAAGCCATCAAGAAATACCTAACCAAACCTTCTATCCTAAAACCTACTAAAATAGGAAAGTCCTTAATCCTATACCTACTAGTAAAAGAAACCTCCATTTAAGCTCTCATTGCATAAGCAGATGAAGCTAGAGTAAAATGCGTAGTGTACTATTTGAGTGAGAAATTGCTCCCTTATGAATAAAAGTATGTAGAAGTTGAAAAGATATGCTTGGGAGTAATTTGGGTGTCTAAAAAGCTATGTCACTACTTTCAATCATACAAAATGGAGGCAATAGCTAGGCATGATCCTCTGGTAGGAAAAATAGGTTAAAAGATTCTACTATTGTAGGAATTCAACATCTCATATATGACTAAGGAAATAATTAAGGGCTAAGTGGTGGTAGAATTTCTAGCACAACAACCAATCAAGGGTAACAAAGAAGAATTTGACTTTCTTGATGAGTACTTAGCGGCAATATCTTAAGAAGGATGGAAAGTATTCCTTGGTAGGGCAATAAATAGAAATAAGTAGGTGCTAGCATAATGATCATTAATCCAGAAGATGAACAGATGTTCTTTACTAGGAAATTGGAATTCTAAGCCACCAATAATGTTGTTGAATATAAAGCATGGATCTATGGCCCTAAAACTTTGTTCCAACTGGGGGCAAAGATAATCGACATATATAGAGACTCCATGCTAGTAATACAATAAGTAAAAAATGAATTGGAAGTTAAGAATGAGAATCTAAGTAGATATGTTAGAATAATTATAGACTTGTCTGAGGCATTCAATAGATCTACTTTCCATCACATTCCAAGGGAAAAAAAACTAAGTAGCAGAAGCCTTAGCCATCTTAATGTTAGTATCTGATCTCACCAAAAGGGACTTGCCAAGACCCATGTACTTCAGCAAGTTAAGGTTCCCAACATGCACTAGCATAGTGAGTGCTACAGTAGAAGAAACCAATAATGATTTACCTTGGTATCATGACATCTAAACATACTTAGAAACTGAGGAATACCGAAAATATGCAATTGAAAAAGATAAAAAGCTTCTGCAAAAGTTATCTGCTCAATTCATTTCTTTCCAAGGAATGCTATAAAAAAGACATTTTGATAGTGCACAACTAAGATGTGTTAACAAAATAAAAGCCTAAAAAATTCTAGTAGAGGTGCACGAAAGTGTATGTGGTCCTCACATAAATGGGAGAAACTTAGTGAAGAAAATTTGAAGACTGGGATACTATTGGTTAACCGTGGAAACAACTTGCTATAACTTTGTTAAAAAATGCCATAAGTGCCAAATCTATGCCAATCTAAGTCATTTACCACAAATTGAATTGACTAGTTTGTTTTCTCTATGGCTATTTTCTACATAGGGTATTGACATAATTGAAGAAATAAGGCCATCCACAGCAAGAGGTCATAAGTACATAGTGGTAGTGATTAATTAATTTTTAAAATAGGTAGAAGCTAAATCTTTTAATAAATTTGGGAAAAGACATATGGCTAAATTTATTAAAAGAAATATCATTTGTAGGTATGGGTTGCCACAGTAGCTTATATCAAATAATAGAGTGCGATTTCAAGGTGAGACCAAGTAGCTTCTGTAACGCTCGTGCACTAGGGCTCTAAGAATAGTGCCCAAGACTCGAAAAGGGCACCTAGTGTGCCGAGCCACTTGTACAAATCTCGAGGTAGGGTACATTTCCCAATAAACTTTAAAGGCTTGAAAAAGGGTGAAAATGACCTCAATTAAAAATTTAGCAGAACTAATAAATTAATTTGGGCCATATGCTAGTAGGTCGTGGGGTCAGATAAAGTCAGGCCGAGAATGACCCGGGATGTGCCCAGATAGACCTAAAAATAGTGGATCCTAAAGCTTAAAAATTCCATTGAGTCCAATGGTGAAGAATTTTTAGAATTGGAGGTCATTTGCAAATTCTCGTAATTTTTTAGGTTGGCATGCAAATCAAGACAATCTGAGAATTGTCCTATCAAAGGAATTGGGCCACAAAAATTTACAAGTATGTAATTAGAATTAAATAAGGAATTTTAAAATAAACGGTGTAATTTTTTGAAGTTGTTTGGTATTTTTCAGGATTTCAGCAAAACCATAGTTTTTCCAAAATTTTGCTAGCCTAGTTCCCAAAGGAAGTAGGCCATGAAACTTAACATGCCTTTAATTGAAAGTATTTAAGGATTTTAAAAGCAAACATGACAATTTTTGGAGGTCCGAGCAACCGTATAAAAATTTTTGAAGTTTTGTCGCAAATTGAATTACCCCATAATTCTTGATTTTTAGTTCGAGCACTTCCCGATGGAATTTCACTGTGAAATTTTGCAAGAATAAAATTGGGGTCAAATGATGATTTTAGGAATAAACAGTGCATTTTTTTGATAACTGTGTAATTTTTTAAAAATCCCCGAAGTTAGCAACCTTTATTTCAAGAATTCAAATTTTGGGGTGCTCGGGAACCCCGTAAGATGAACCAAGGCTCCCCTAATCTTACTCAGCCACTAAGCCACATGGCTATAACTTTTGAAAGCCATTTGGCCACTTAGTTTCATTAAAAACATTTCTTTTCTCTTTTCTCCTCTCCTTCTTCTCACTTCTATTTTCAAAATTTTCCATGGCTATCCATGTTCTCTTTCCCCTATCCAGAAATGATTTTAGCCTTGTATGTATACCAAATTGCCACCTAAAGATAGCAACTTAAGTAGAGAATTTAAAGTTAAAGGTGAAGGAATCCATAAGTAGCTAAGGAAATGCAAGAAAAGCTAACAAGGGAGGAAATACTTAAAGGGTAAGCACATCTTTCTTTATTTTTCTTTTCTAGATTTAAGTAGTCTGGATAGCCTTATGACTCTTCTAAATTTTGGAAATTCCATGTAGGAGGGGGAAAAACTTTACATGTTGCATGGATAATTTTGTAAGGGGCATAGAGGATGGCCACACATAAAGAATTGAAGGAGGAAGAAGAGGTTTGTGGGATCTTAGGGAGTTAACCACCTGCTAAAATTTGCAAGGTATGTAGATTTAATTAATTAAAAGTATACCTTTATTTCTTATTTAATGAAAGAGTTGTAAATGAGAAGTCTAAAATTCTGGTTGAGCTAAATATGATTGAGGGTGCTTAAATTTGCTACCATGTGGGTGTGTATGTGTCCTCTGTTTTTCTTTATTTGAGATTATGTGAATAGGTTGATTAAGTTAATAAGGTGTGGATGGTGTGTGGTGTTAAGTTGTCAACTTTTAGTAGGTGTTAGCCTCTTCTCCTTATTAAGTTGAAGTAAATATAAGGGGAATTATTAAAATAATGCAACAATTGGATGTATGTATATGTGTGGGTGGCATGTCAATTAATGGTGCCAAACAAGAATTAGGCTGAATGTATAGAGGTGGTGTATACTTGAAGGAAACATTAGTGTGTGTGTGATTTAATGGTGGCACCTAATTGTGCTTAATTTCTTGTGAGAGTAGATTAAGAAATGCTTATGGGATGTAGGATGAATGTAAATAGTGTATAAGGCAAGGAGAAATTATGATAGTAAATAAAATAGCATAGAAAGAGATATTTAGGAAGTAAACTAAATAAAGTGATAATTGTTGAGTAGGGAACTGAAAAATGTGAGGGCAAGGATGTGTAATTATACATCGGAAGAAAAGGAAAAGAAGGGGTTAGCGTGAGATAGATGTAATGATCTAAATTAAATTACCTTCCAACATAAGTCATGTATGATTTATATGTAAATTTACTAAGGGCTGATGTAAGGTGAACTTGAATGAAGCTTTAATGTTTGTTATTTGTTTATATGGTGCAAGTGGTGATAGTTATGTAATAAGTATAAATAGAGACATAAAGGGGCTTCACACATTAGGTAGGTCTCAAAAGAAATCGAGAAGTAGATGCTATTGTACTTTTGGCGTGAGGTAAGGAAATAATAGTAGGTGGTTACTTAGGAATAAAGTCATATAAACCATCTTTAAAAAGGACTAGGCCAAAAGGTAATTGAGGGGCCTAGAGTGTGTATTAAAGTAGAGGTAATACAAGGATCATGAAAGAAGTCAAGTATGGTATAGGAGAATTCATCTAAGTGGTAAATCAACTAAGTCGTATATGGTTTACATATATATTTACTAGAGGCTGAAAAGTTGACATGTATATTTAATGAAAATACATATGGTGTATATTAATGTTAGTACATAGGAACAATGTCATTAAAAGAGTTTGATTATATATTGTGAGGATTATACATAATTTACTTGTGAGAATAATGAATTTAAAGTGATAGAAATCATATTTAATTAAAGTAACTAAGTGGCTTAAGCATGGAAGTAAAATGACATAATATGTTAAGTATGGAATGTTGATAACATATGTGTAAAATTAATAGACCTTATGTAAGGTATATATTTAATGAAGTACAGAAAAATAAAAATGCCTTAGCTTAAATTGCTTAATAAAATTTAGTTTAATATAGATGTTTAATTAGCATGAAATGAACTTAAGGATTGTGGTCCTAATGAATAAATAAAAGCTTGAAGAAAGAACTTGAAAATTTACTTATATTATGAGACCATATAAACTAAGATAAAGTTGAAATGACATAAAATGTGACCTAAACTTGCGCCCAACAATAAATTGAGCTAAAATATAGTTTGAATTTATTGGGATTTAAGGGATCACATAACCTTATGAAAAAGATCTAAAATGGCAAGGAAACTTAATTAAAAAGCTAGAGACTTTGTACCTTTACACTAATGGAATTTGAAATTTTTTTTACCATTCGAAAATATAAATAAATTTCACTTCGGGCCTACGACAATATGAATATGAGATATTTGAGCCTATGACGACTAATTATTGACGTGGCATAAGGCATGAAAAGATGCCTATAATGTAATAACTATAGGCTTATGAACATGATAGGGACATTAACGGATACAGGTCTATGATAGTGATAAATAACTGAGACGTGACCTATAATTGTCCTAAAAAAGGACTATTCCATACTTAATCACAACATTGCTAATAAAGTTGATACATAAGAAGCTAGGATATTAAATAAATAGCCTTGAACATATTTATGAATTAAATTTAAGTTAAGCTTATAAAAATAGGCTTAAAATTGTCCGGTAGGACCTAAATATGACTTGTAACTGTCCAGGTCAATTTTCAACTGCTAAAATAAATTTGTATCTAACTAACTATTAACCACTTCTAGATATTATTAAATGATGATTAGTAATAAAGTGAATGAGAAATTCAGATGGCTAGCCTGTAACTGTCTGGGCTAAGAATTGACTTTTAAATAAAATTAACAATTGTCTATTTTTGGGTCATGAATAATATAAAAAGATGATAAGTAAAGGAATAGACATGAAATGAGGCTAAATGACCCATTAGTTAGACACCTACTGGATTGGTTGACTAGTCAACTTAGAGCTTTGTAATTGGTAGTTATTTGGTAGCTACAGAGGTCTACAGATTGATCTCTATTATGTCACCCAATTATTAAGGTTATTTATTAGTGGCTGGAGAGGTCTCTTGACTTATCTCCATCATGTCACCTAGTTATGTATAATTATTTGTGGTCGAGGAGGCCCATAGGTTGATCTCCATTATGCCACACAATACTTGTGTCTAGGGAGGCTACAGTTGATCTCCATTATAGCACTCAGGCCGGTGTAATAGCATAGGTCCAAAATAAGGACCACTGCACTAGTTATTCCCTCTAGGTCTAGTGTATTAAATTGTAGTCTACCTAGTTTAGCCTAATTCTAAACTTAAAGATGATTACTTTTAATTGATTAACTAGTCGAATGAATATGATGTCCGTAATAAAAGTAAAGGAAAATATGAGTGAGCCCAAGGAAATAATTAACTGAGATTAATACATAGACATATAGGTAAGTGTCTCGGAATTACATTAAGAGAAAAGTATATAATGTACATAATCATATTAGAGGCTGTGTCGCCATTAATCTTAATATAAGGGTTAAATAGCTATAAGAACCACTTGATGAAATTAGTGCAACAACCTAAATGTAGTTACTTTGCTAAAAGATTAGAATAATATATAATTAAATGCAAAGGAAGATATATTTTTATTTAACCTTCATATGTATGAACTTATAATATGTATATATTAAACTACTCGTGTGTAATAGGTAAGACATACTTTTAATTAATTAAATTCACCATTGAGTTTTATACTTAGCGTACCAATGTTTTGGTGTACAGGTAAATAGGAACAGTAAGATAGCCTTGAGACGGGTGCAATGTAGTAGTAGAATCAGTAAGGGTGATAATTTTTATTTGACTTATTATGTGTAGTGGCACTCATGTAATTGCTATAGGTTATGTGTCTAGCATGCTTAGAAGCTACTGTGGTTTTGTAATCTATTTAAATTAAAAATTTCTATGAATAGCCTTTGCATAAATGATTGAAAACTTGTGTGATCAGTTGACTTAAATTTTATATTGAACTAAACGAGGGGCCTAAGGCCCATGAGATGTTAATATATGAAGGATTAATAGGATGGGTGTCAACATTGGAAGTGCACCTATTATTAGGATTCTTTAAGGGTCTGATAAGGGTGTTACAACTTCTGTGAAAGCATAGAACTAAACACCATAGGTCTTCTCCTTACAGACCTTAAGCCAATGGTGTAATAGAAGCAACTAATAAAAACGTCAAGAAAATCTTATAAAAGATGATAGCCACCTATAAAGATTGGGTGGAGATGTTACCATTTACACTTTAGGGCTATAAAACAACTGTCAGGACCTTTATAATGTTACTCTTTACTCACTAGTGTATGGGATGTAAGCAATGCTACCGGTTAAGATTGAAGTTCCTTCACTAAGGGTTATCTTGGAAGCATAGGCACTTTATACAAAAGTTAGGGGATCAAAGAGAAAATATCTAATCAAGAAAACCTATCAAGGTTAATTGGTAACAATAATATTATCAAAGGGCAACTAATATATTTACCAAGATTAAATAGTTTGGTTTCAAATGTAATTAATGGCAAACATGCTTGGACATGATCATTGGCATACAAACTTCCTTCTAATGAGAAATGTCATACAAGTAATTGAACTCTAGAAGCCTAGATACACATTCTATTTTTAGATGTAAAAGTTATTTCATTACTCATTCCCTTTAATGCTAGTGTCTTATTGTCTCTTGATGTACTAACAATCCAATCTCTATAATTATCATCTGTGCCAATGTTACTAGCTTTATGATCAAGCACATCTTTTAGCATAACATATTGCCTCCATAAGTTAGGAAAAGAGCCCAAGAAATGCCGTGTCAGAGATCCACCTTGAAAGCTTAAGGATTTAAAAGGGACTCGTTGCACCAAGCCAAATTGTCATTGTATTTAAGAAGGAATGTAAAATGTTACGTGCCTCAACCTAATCAAAGGAATACAGCCAGTATGACAAAATAGGGAAAAATGAGATATCTTCCACTAGGGACATCTCTATCAAATTTTAATAACATCACTGAGCCATTCAATCCACTACTTGTATATGTCGAATTTTCTCTCAAGTCTTCTTTCACAATGATGATTTAGAGCATATTTAATCTAAAGCTTTTCAAGAAAAGGTAAAAGCAGCTTTAACTTCTCCTATAACTAGATCTAAAAAAAAGCTGTTAGGTTAGAAAATCCAAAAAGAACCACCTAAGCAAAAGTTAGGCAAACCCACTAGTGTAAAAACCTTCACCGGCATACTAGGCAAAACTTAGGGTTAAATAAATAATAGAGTTAGAGGAAAAACCCAAATGGGCTCTCTAAGCAAACCTATAAAAGTAGAGGACTTCGGTTAC
>CANXYI010016537.1:0-12375 GCA_948208565.1 Hura crepitans
ACTTAATAGGAACATCACAACTCGGTAGGCTTAATAACATATAAGTTAATAAAAATAAACATATACATAAGCAATAATTTAACTTGGTACATATAATTGACTATGAAACAGTAACGAATTTAGTTTAATTAGAAGCAACACTGATAAGAATTTAACCTAAAGGATAGAGGCATGAATTAAAGTTTAGATACATAAGGAAATAAATACATGGTTAAATGGTCATATTTTTTATTGAATACACCATTAAGAATATTACTTAGAGCAAAATGTTTTCAACTTTAATAGCCTAGGTTTTCAACTTCTCTCCTGCCTTCTTCCTGTTCTTTTCAAAATGTGGACTATTCAACGAATATTTTGCAACTGATCTATGTAAGATCTCAACCTGAACAGTAAGAGGCTGAAAGTTCTCCTACTTCTCCTACCTTTTCTACAATAATAGAAAACATTAATAATTAATTAAATGTTATAGAAAAGGAGTTTGAAGTTAATAAAAACTTTCTTCATGGTGATTTCTATTCCTTTAAAAATGCAAAAAAAAAGAAACTAGAACTTCAAAAATTTTTTAGAAGAAAGAAAGCAGATTCAAGAAGAATTCTATAACTTTGTTTTTGAATTTAAAACACACATTCTATTCTTTGATTCGTTTGAAATCTAATCTTCTCAAAACCAAATCTATTACCCTTTCAGAGAAAAATGGAAATCGATCAATCCAGTTATTGTTAGAAATAAAACTCCTGAATGGGAATTGTCAAAAAGTAATAATAAAATCCAGTATGAGCACTCACTTTTTAGATCTTTAAAATTTAAACACTTAGAACATATTGTAGAAGCATCACCATAAAAAATAGTCATGGAAAGAACTAATGACAATTTTAAAAATATTATCCAACAAAATAACTTTACAAATATTCATCTTAGTATGATTGCTAAGCAATTAACTAGGATAGAACAAAATAATAAAATCTCTATTGATTCCACTGTTGATATAATGAGAAATGAAATACTTAAAAATCTAGTTTTTAAACCATTTTAGATTTCAAATAAAAGTTTAAAAGCCCTTAAGGAAAATAGATCTAAGTTCATTTAAAGTCTAAAAGATCAGTTGACTAAAATAGGGGAAACCTCTTTTTCAAATGCCCAGCCTGTTGTTTCCAACACTCTACCTAACAACACATAGGCCAGTATTAGTGTCTTAAATAAAAAATTAGATAGTGAAACTTTAAACTCAAATCCAGAGATAAACAGATTATTTTGGCATAACCCACAACCTCTTCAAATAACTACAGCTCTAGATATAGGTTTAGATGATAGACCAAATATCTTGAGTCAGTCTAGGTTTAATGCCACAATTGTTTACGAATAGAATATCAATGGTATGTCTGAATATAATATTAATGGTTTTGTTCAACAGATAACCATAGCAATTAATGCCTATAAAGCCCAATCCAACACCCTTGATAGAGCCATAGCAGAAATCCTAATAATAGGATTTCCTAGTCAGTTAAAAGGATAGTGGCATTACTATCATGCCACCTAAGATAAAATAAGCATTTTAGACGCTATCCAAATTTCAGAAGATATCCATGAGGAGTTAGGAAACCCTATACGAGATGTTGTAGCCACCCTTATCCTAGCTATATCCTTACACTTCATAGGTGATCCATCTCATTTAAAAGATAAAAACACTAAACTTCTTTCAAATCTCAGATGTAAAAAACTTAGTGACTTTTAGTACTATAAAAATACTTTTTTATTTAGGGTAATGCTAACAGAAGACTCTAACCAACCTTGGTGGAAAGAGAAATTCATTGTTGGTCTTCTAACTCTTCTTAGTGAAAAGGTAAGAACAAGAATTAAAGAAACTTATGGCTATCTTATTCCTTATGAACAACTAACCTATGGTCTCTTAATAGGTTTTGTTCAAAAGCAAGGGCTAAAAAATTTCCAAGATTTAAAACTCCAAAAATACCTTAAATAGGAAATGAAAACAACTAAAAGGGAACTTGGTTCTTTCTATAAACAATTCAAATTTTCTTCAAACATAGTTAAAGATTGTGGAGGATCTTGTAAAAAGACTTTTTCAAAGAAGACTAAATACAAAAGTTACTCAAAACCAAGCAAAGAAGATTATTACAAATCCTCTAAAAAATTTTCAAAAAAAAAACATGCTAAAACTTCAAAACCAAATAACTTTTTGAAAAAGAAAAATGATTTTTCTAATGTGACTTGTTATAGAAGTGGGAAAAAGGGTCATATTTCTAAATATTACATAATAAGTAAAAAATTAAACGAACTTTCTATTGAAGAAACTATTTTAAATAAAATCCAAGCCATTTTATTATCAAAAAAATGAATCTAAAACAAATTCACCACTAGTAATAGTGAAGCATTACAAGTTGATGAAATTGCTACAACTTCTTCTCTTATTCTAAAAAAGTCGGGTCTATAAATGTTTTAACAAAAGATTAGTAATTCATTCTTGATATTGTAAAACATGTAGAAAACCCATAAATACAAAAGGAGATTCTTGAAAAGCTTTTAAAATCATTTGAAGAAAAACCAGTAGAAAAACCCTCATCTTCTTTAATTACACTTAAAACTTATGATCTAATTAAAATTTTGGTTAAATCTAAGTAAAAAATTTCTCAGCCTGTTTCTTCTATCCAAAATCTTCAAGAAGAAATTAAAACAATAAAACAAGAAGTAAAAATATTAAAAGAAGAACAAGAAAAAGACTCAAAAATTCTCAAAACTGTTCTCTCTCAACTTGTTGAGGATGATAATACAAAAGCTAATGACACAGAAGAAAATAATTAAGAGGTTTTAAAATTTGAGAATATCCAAAAAAATTCCAACTGATTTTCTTTTGTTCTTTAAGAAATAACATCAAGAAAATATTTTATCAGAATTACTTTGGAATTCTCAAAAGACTTCAAAATGGATTCTATAGCTCTCTTTAATACTGGAGCCGATCTAGACCACTTTAGGACTATATCTTCTCTTAGATAATTTAGATCATCTCAAGTATCAAAGAGAGATACATATTCCATTTTAAAGTCTTTCGAGAATTTCAAAGTAATTCTAATCAAATATTTTCTCGATGTTATTTCTTGTAGAACAAAAAGAAAATCCATTGGAATTTTTTAAATATAGTCAATTTTTGAAACCTCTTGATTATTTTCTTTTGTTTCTCCGGTTTCTATATTATCATCCTCAATAAGCTAAGAGAGAAATGTTTGGAAAATTTTTAAGTCTTTTTCTTGTTTTTCTTTTAAAAGTTTTACTTCTTGTTTTATTGTATTAATTTCTTCTTGAAGAGTTTGGACAGAAGAAATAGGCTGAGAAATTTTTTGCTTAGATTTAGCCAGAATTTGGGTTAAATCATAAATTTTAGGTGTAATTAAAGAAGATGAGGGTTTTTCTACTTGTTTTTCTTTAAAAGATTTTAAAAGCTTTGTAAGATAATCCTTTTGCATTTGTGGGTTTTTAACATGTTTTAGAATATCAAGAATGAATTCCTGATCTTTTGTTAAAACATTTATAGACATAGGACTTTCTTTAGAATCAGAGAAGAAGTTGTAGCAATTTCATTTACTTGTAATGCTTCGCTATTACCAGTAGGTGAATTTATTTCAGATTCATTTTTTGATAATAAAAGGGCTTGGATTTTATTCAAAATAGTTTCTTCAAGAGAAAGTTCATTTAATTTTTTACTTATTCTGCAATATTTAGAAATATGACCCTTTTTCCCATATTTGTAACAAGTCACATTAGAAAAATCATTTTTCTATTTCAAAAAGTTATTTGGTTTTGAAGTTTTAGTATGTTTTCTTTTTGAAAATTTTTTAGAGGATTTGTAATAATCTTCTTTGCTTGGTTTTAAGTAACTTTTATATTTAGTCTTATTTTAAAAAGTCTTTTTACAAGATCCTCCACAATCTTTAACTATGATTAGAGAAAATTTTAATTGCTTACAGAAAGAACTAAGTTCCTTTTTAGTTGTTTTCATTTCCAATTAAAGGTGTTTTTGGAGTTTTAAATCTTAGCAAATTTTTAGCCCTTCCTTTGAAAAAAAAAACCTAATAAGAGACCATAGGTTAGTTGTTCATAAGGAATAGGATTATCATAAGTTTCTTTAATTATTGTTCTTACCTTTTCACTAGAAGGGTTGGAAGATCAGTAATGAATTTCTCTTTCCACCATGGTTGGTTAGAGTCTTCTCTTAGCATTACACTAGTTAAAAAGGTATTTTTATAGTGCTAAAAGTCACGAAGTATTTTAAATCTGAGATTTGAAAGAAGTTCAGCATTTTTATCTTTTAAATGAGATGGATCACCTATGAAGTGTAAGGAGATGGCTAAGATAAGGGTGGCTACCACATCTGGTATAGGGTTTCCTAACTCAACAAAGATAGGAGTGCCATCTTCTATAGTTTGGATAGCATCTAAAATGTTCATTTTATCTTAAGTGATAAGATAGTAATCCCACCATCTTTTTAATTGACTAGAAAATCCTGCTATTAGGATTTCTGCTATGGCTCTATCAAGGGTGTTAGATTGGGCTTTATAGGCATTAGCTATCATGGTCATCTATTAAAGAAAACCATTAATATTATATTTAGACTTACCATTGAAATTACGTTCATAAACAGTTGTGGCATTAAACCTAGACTAACTTAGGATATCTGGTTTATTATCTAAAGCTATATCTGGAGCTGCAGTTATTTGAAGAGGTTGTTAGTTATGCCAAAATAATATGTTTACCTTTGGATCTAAGTTTAAAGTTTCACTATCTAATTTTTTTATTCAAAATATTAATATTGGCCTGTGTGTGGTTAGGCAAATTGTTAGGGACAACAGGTTGGGCATATGAAGAAGAGGTTTCCCCTATTTTTGTTAACTAATCTTTTAGGCTCTGAATGAACTCAGATTTATTGTCCTTAAGGGCATTTAAACTTTTATTTGAAATCTAAAATGGTTTAAAAATTGGATTTTTAAGTATTTCATTTCTTGTTGTATCAACATTGGAATCAAGAGAGATTTTATTATTTTGTTCTGTCTTAGTCAATTGCTTAGCAATCGTACTAAGATGAAAATTTGTAAAGTTATTTTATTGGATAATATTTTTAAAATTGTCATTAGTTCTTTCTATGACTATTTTATATGGTGATGCCTCCACAGTCTGTTCTAAGTGTTTAAATTTTAAAGATCTAGAAGGTGGGTGCTTAGACTGGATTTTATTATTACTATTTCACAATTCCCATTTAGGAGTTCTATTTCTAACAGTAACTAGATTAACCAATTTCTCTTTTTCTTTGAAGGGGTAATAGATTTGGTTTTTAGAAGCATAAATTTCAAACCAATCAGAGAAAAGAATTTGTGTTATAAATTCAAAAACAAATTTATAAAATTCTTCTTGAATCCACTTTCTTTCTTCAAAAATTTTTTTGAAGAACAAGTTTCTTTTTTCTGTATTTTTAAAAAAATAGAAATCATCATGAAGAATTTTTTTATTAACTTTAAACTCCTTTTCTATAACATTTAATTCATTATTAACCTTTTTTGTTACTACAGAAAAGGTAGGAGAAGTAGGAGGAGAACTTTCAACCTCCTACTATTCAAGCTGAGGTCTTACATAGAACGGTTGCTGAATATTTGTTAAATAGTCCACATTTTGAAAAGAAGAGGAAGAAGGCAGGTGAGAAGTTGAAAACCTAGGATGTTGGAGAGATACTTGGGTTCTATATTTACATATGGAAGGTGTATAATAGAAGGAATTTGTGAGACTCTTCCTATGTCAATGGTATTTACCGAAGAAGACCGATCAGAAAAGCGCCCACTTGTTATTGTGTTAAAACTTAGTTTACTTTTCCATCCCCGAACTATGCAATTTCTCTTAGCTCAGTGTTAGGTTTTGAGTTTTTTAGAGTTTGTGGTTTTACTACTCCTCCTAAGATCCATTCTTTAGGTAGATTTATATCTTCCCATTTTATAGATTTGGGTAGTACCATGCTAGATCTAGTCAGCTCTATTTGTAAAAGCAAGGTTTCTCCTTTTTTACGAGTTAGTTTGTGTTTGGTAGGAGAAAAAGTAGAGATCATAGTTTTATAATAGATTTCATAGATCAAAGTAACTGGAATAGATCCTTTTAGCATTTTATAATTATGAGTTTTCACTTGTAAAATAAGAGATTTTAAAATATTTTTATAATGAAGAGAAATAGAAAAATTTGGGTAACAATCAAAACTTATAAGTTTACTACATAAGCTTGACTCGATAGAAGAAAGCAAAGAGCCTTGAAAATTTACAAACCTTGTATCTCTCAGACAACAAACTATCGAAGTATCTAGGCTTTCTTTTGTTAATGGTTTTATACCCACTTAAATTAATCCAACATGGATGTATTTATATTATTTCCTTTTATATTCTAGAATGGATTCTAAGTTAAGAAGAGGTATCGTTTCATGAGGTTTAGAAAGCTGGATATCTCTTTCTTCAGTTTTAATAGTGAAATCAGTTTTAAAAATGTTAAATTTACTTGTTTCACAAAATCTTGATTTAAGAATTTTAGGAATCTCTAAATTATCTATAGATTTATTAAAATCTTCTATAGTCACGTCTTCACTATTGATAATATGTTTAGATTTTATGGAAGAACTAGTAGAAGAGGATGAATGAGAAGTTGTTCCACAAAGTATTGGGCTCATGTTTAAATTGATTTTCAAAAACAAATAAAATTTTATAAAGTTACCACTTGAGGTAAACTTTCACTACCCTTTACGCCTCTCAACTTACGCGGCTTCAAAAGGGACTATCAACCCCGAGGAAAATACTCAATTGACAAAATCTTATTTTATTTTTCAAATCAAATTTTAAACATGTACTGTATATATCACACAACAAATAACCCACCAGGCTTTGATACTAAGACGCACATAGGATCTAAGGGTACAAAAGAACAATAACAAATAACATAAATATATAACAACAAATAATATAAGAAACAATATAAGAAAATATAATAATGTTTTTGATGTACTAGATCAGTCTAAGTTATAGGTACAGAGTATACTTATTAAAGAAATGTAATTGTAAAATTTAAAATGTAGAAATTTGAATGCAGAAACTTAAAGTAAAAACTTAAAATCAGAATGTAAATGCAGAAAATAAAGTACTTACATTTAAACAAATTTTAATTTTTTAAAGTTCAAATATGTTTTATTCCAAAAAGCTTAGGTAGATATATAGAAGGAGATATACAGGAGATATTTGAGAGATAGGTTCTTTTGCTATAAGTTATTACAAGGTTGCTCAACATATGAGCTCCTAAAGACTTCTAAACTAAAGAAAAGGGATGATTTACAATTGAGAGCTATCCTCCTTTTATAATTAAGAAGGATGACAACTATTGCAATTTTACAAATAGTAGAGAATCTAGATAGAAGCTTTTCTTGTCTTTGCTGATGACATTTTTGTCTTTGTTAAAGAGGTTTGAGGAAGCTTGTCTTTTACTATAGATAAGTTGTAACTTATTGGCTACTATTTCTATCAGGAGAAAAAATACTCTCTCTTTTTTCATACTAGGATGAGCCTATTTTACAAGTTTGTTACAAACAAGTTAGGTGTGAGCCCAATTTTAAGGAAAAGATACAATTGGAGGGAAGATATTAAAACAATCATCTTTATTTTCATCCCCTATATAGTTGTAGTCATTTTCTTCTTCATTCAAGTTGATGAAAGGTTCTGAATGGTCTTCTGAAGGGGTTTTACTTAATAAAGCTCGACTTTGCAATAACTATTGCATAATTGTAAAGTATTCTTCTTCAGTTTTAGTTGTAACAAATTTGGCTGAGGCTATTGACTTTTGGGCTATGGACTAATTTTGGGCAGGGTCTAGGCTTAATAGGCCTTTTGATTTAGAGCCATTTGCTGACTGCAGATTTTTTGATATTTGCTAGAATGTTGAACTTATTCCACCATTTTACATTAAATTTTCGAACAAAAATGATTTCATTTTCTTTCTAGGTGATATCAAAATACCATTGGCAAACCCAAGGAAGGAAAAAGTTTAAAGAAAAAATCAAGAGAGAAGGGAACTTTTTTTCTCTATCAAAGTGTTTATACATGGCTTTAAATAGGTTGTAACTTTTCTGAATTTTGGGCTCAAGGATGGATCCAAAATAGGTCCACCATTGGATGAACTAGAAAGGAATTTTATTGAATTTGTTCTTGGTTTCGAAGTAAATGAGCCAAGAATGGGTGTTTTTAGGGTTTTGAAAGAAAACAGTGTTAAACCAGGCTTATTGATAATCCCAGTAGGTAAAAGTCCCACAATGATTTATGGTGGTTTTAAAATTTAGTGGGAAGGCTTTAGGTTTGTAAAGCTCTTGACCCCATTCAGAAGGAGACAGTATTTTTAAGA
Source organism: Hura crepitans (assembly GCA_948208565.1). Taxonomy (NCBI): domain Eukaryota; kingdom Viridiplantae; phylum Streptophyta; class Magnoliopsida; order Malpighiales; family Euphorbiaceae; genus Hura; species Hura crepitans. The sequence continues at coordinate 8,422 of CANXYI010016537.1, forward strand.
TTTTACAAATTGAGTAGGAGGGAATGGTATATGAAAATCTTTAAAAGACATTGATCTGATTATTTCCAAAATTGCTTGATAGAAAGGCTTAGGTTTTGTTAAATCTCGAGGTTTTGTTAAATCCCATGGTTTAAAAAACTAGTTTTGAGGGAAAATTTTTGAAATTACCATTAAGGGGTTCGGGTTATAAAACCCTTCTTCAATAGTCCAAATGTTTTGAAATTTGGGTTCTTTAATGAACTCATGTTTTACAAATTTACTTTAGCTTAAAACAATTTGGTTGTTGTTTTAAGAAACAAAAATTTTAAAAGAAGGATTTTGAGAAAGGGTTTTATTAGAAGAATCTCTTTTCTCTAGAGTTTTTGAAGCAATTTTAGAAATCATACTTGAGCTTTTGTCTAATATGGATTGGACTAGGGTTTTATTCTGGCTTTTCAACAACTTTGTCAGAGTTTTACTTGAGCTACTTTTAGCAGTGGTTTTAGGCTAGCTTCTAGTTTGTATGTTTTCTTTCATTTGCTTTATCCTGCTGTAGAGAGTGATGGACTCCATCAGTTCAGGATGGTTTTCTAGAGTTTCTAGCCAATTTTTGAGAAGATTTTTTCATTGCTCTGCATCTTTCTCTTCCTGGGTGACTATATCAATATAGGATTGGATGGGTTTATAGGAGGAGATAGGTTGTGCATTAATAACGGTTTTAGGTGGTGAGCTTATTGACTCTGAGTTAGTTTTTACTATCTTTCCTTTATCTTTGATTTTTTTTGGCATCTTCAGTTCCTAGTTTGAAGAAATTCTCAGGCTAGGAAATCAGGAACTAAATTTAATTCTCCTTTTATATATTTGATTTCAAAATATGCTTAAGATTGCTTGCCATCTTGTAAAAATCTATTTTAATGTAATGTTTTGAACATTTTTTTGTAAAACTTCTTTTGCAGATTTGCAATTAATGTGGAGAAGGAAGTTTTAATTTAAAAGATCACTTAGAATTTTTGAAATGCACAGAACAATAGACAAAATTTCTTTTTTTTATTATGGAATAATTTTTTTGACATTCATTCCAATAGGTAAAAGTAAAACACATAATTTGTTCTTTCCCATTTTTTACTTATTTTAATATCCCTCCGTATCCTAAGTCTGATGCATCAATTTCAACAATCTTAGGACATGCTGGGTCTACTAAGTGTAAAAATGAAATATTCTTAACATGGAATTTTATATGCTGGACTAGACTGGCATATTCATCGATCCATGTAGTGGGATTTTTCTTTAGCCTATCATTCAAAGGTTTTGCTAGGCAATTTATGTTAGGCAAAAAATCCAAGACTTAATTTAAACATCCCAAAAACCTTTGTAATTGAGTTTTATCAAGAATATTATTAGAGAATTTATCCGTAAATACTAATGACCTTTTCGATAAGAGTGATAGTTCCATTAGTTATATGGTGACCAAAAAACCTGATTTTAGTTTGGAAAAGTGGCCTTTTAGACTTTTAGACTACTAAGCCTTTTTTTCTTGATAACATAGAAAAATGTTCTGAGATTTTTAAAATGTTGTTTGATTGAGTTTGAAAACATAAGAACATCATCAATGTATACCATGAAAAAATTTGAATAGTCATTAAAAATGTCATCATTATTCTTTGAAAATCAGAAGGTGTATTTTTTAAACCAAAAGGCATGATAGTCCACTTATATTGCCCAAAAGGGACAATAAAAGTAGTTTTATACCGATCATGGGGAGTTATTTGAATTTGCCAAAACCCTAATTTCATGTCAAATTTAGAAAAGATTAAGGTAGAATGCAATTTTTCCAAAAGGTCTTTTCTATTCAGAATAGGGTACCTAATCCATTTTAAAGCTTTATTTAAAGGTTTATAGTTTATCACTAATCTTGGAGTTCCTCTTTCAATCTCAGAACTTTTATTAACATAAAAAGTAGTGTAACTTCCAAGGGGATCTAGATTTAATGATTAGACCATCTTAAATTTCTTTTTGACAATGTTGTTCGAGCTCAAAATTCATTTAGATGGGCCTAGCTTTAGCTGGCATTTATTTTTCAGAAAAATCATTTTCATAAGGTAAAGCTTTAGTTAGCATTTGTTTTTCAGAAAAATCATTTTCATAAGGTAAGTCTACCATATTACATTTTCTTTCCCAAAAAGCATTTGGAAGATCAGAACAAATCTCATTTTCAAATTGGTTTTGAAGGTTAAAAATTTTTTGTTTTATCAAATCATTGTTTAATCGTTCTTCAATTTTTGCAAAAGAAATATATTGTTTTAGAAAAGACAAATGTTTTTCTTTAGCAAATATTAAATAATTAATTTGTTTTTCATAAACCGAGTAGGCTTTTATAAGGTTTAAATTTCTTGCTTTAGGTTTTTCAAGAAAGGGAAACATTATGCTTTCACCTTTTATTTTAAAGGAAATGCTTTAATTGTTTACAGTAGAAGGGGTTATAAGATTGATAAACGGTGTTCCCAATATAATATTATGATTTAATTATTTTACTAAGGCAAATGGGGTTTTAAAGGAATAATCTCCAGTTGTTATAGAGGCTTCTATTTTATACCTAATATCCATGCTAGATTTATTAGCAGAAACTAGGCTACAATCTAAAGACTCTAGAAATTGCCTTGGGACTATATCTTCACTTAGACAATTTAGATCAGCTCCGGTATTAAAGAGAGCTACAGAATCCATTTTAAAGTCTTTTGAGAATTCCAAAGTAATTCTAATTAAATATTTTCTTAATGTTTTTTCTTACAAAACAAAAAGAAAATCAGTTGGAATTTTCTGGATATTCTCAAAATTTTAAACCTCTTGATTATTTTCTTTTATTCCTCTAGTTTCTATATTATCATCCTCAACAAGCTGAGAGAGAATAGTTTAGAGAATTTTTGAGTCTTTTTCTTATTTTTCTTTTAAAAGTTTTACTTCTTGTTTCATTGTTTTAATTTTTTCTTAAGGAGTTTGGATAGAAGAAACATGCTGAGAAATTTTTTGCTTAGATTTAGCCAGAATTTAGGTTAGATTAAAAGTTTTAGGTGTAATTAAAGAAGATAAGGGTTTTTTTGCTAGTTTTTCTTCAAAGGATTTTAAAGGCTTTTTAAGATAATCCTTTTGTATTTGTGGGTTTTCAACATGTTTTAGAATATCAAGAATGAATTTCTGATCTTTTGTTAAAACATTTATAGACATAGGACTTTCTTTAGAATCAGAGAAGAAGTTGTAGCAATTTCATCTACTTGTAATGCTTCACTACTACTAGTAGGTAAATTTGTTTTAGATTCATTTTTTTGATAATAAAAGGGCTTGGATTTTATTCAAAATAGTTTCTTAAAGAGAAAGTTCATTTATGTTTTTACTTGTTCTGTAATATTTAGAAATATGACCCTTTTCCCACATATGTAACAAGTCATATTAGAAAAATCATTTTTCTTTTTCAAAAAGTTGTTTGGTTTTCAAGTTTTAGTATGTTTTCTTTTTGAAAATTTTTAAAGGATTTGCAATAATCTTCTTTGCTTATTTTTGAGTAACTTTTATATTTAGTCTTCTTTAAAAAAGTCTTTTTACAAGATCCTCCATAATCTTTAACTATGTTTGGAGAAAATTCAAATTGCTTACATAAAGAACTAAGTTCTCTTTTAGTTGTTTTCATTTCCCATTTAAGGTGTTTTTGGAGTTTCAAATCTTGGCAAATTTTTAGCCCTTCCTTTTAAAGAAAACATATTAAGAGACCATAGGTTAGTTATTCATGAGGAATAGGATTGCCATAAATTTCTTTAATTCTTATTCTTACCTTTGCATTAAGAAGGGTTGGAAAACCAGCAATGAATTTCTCTTTCCACCAAGGTTCGTTAGAGTCTTCTTTTAGCATTACCCTGGTTAAAAAGGCATTTTTATAGTACTGAAAGTCACTAATTTTTTTACATATGAGATTTGAAAGAAGTT
>CANXYI010016557.1:0-22174 GCA_948208565.1 Hura crepitans
TGTAAAGAACGATTGCAGATTCCTTTTGTGAGCTCTTCTCAACAAATTGTTGCAAACCATTGTGATTCTCTTTCAAGAACACCTCCAAGGTAATCCATACAAGAATTTCTTAAAAAAAAAACAACTTGAAATTCCAGTTGCTAGTAGGAATTTCAAGAGGATAAAAGAAGAAGAAGAAATTATATGTTTTAATTATTCTATGCACCAATTTCTGCAATAGAATGTATGCATATGGTGGCTGCTACTATAAAGCTTATTTATACTTTAAATCAACCCTTATTAGGTTAGATTTTGACACTCAAAATTTTCCTTAAATTGGACAAAAATGGACCCACCAATTGGGCCCTATTTAGTCCTACTATGCATAAGCCCTTAAATGGGCTTATATGCATACAGCTTTAACCACACTTTCATCAATCTTATATGGCACTCCTAGGTCCCATTTTGAATTAATAATTACTCTTATATAAGTCCTTTTAAACCCTTTAAAAAACCATAAGAAATTAGATGTAAGAATAATTAAAATTTGGACCTAACAAGGCCTAAGTCCAAAAACTCTAATTTCTAGACTACATATTTGCAAGTGGGCCCTGAGCCCATTTACTTATTTCTTCTTCTTAATTAATCTTTTAATGATATCTTATACCATTAGAACTTTCATTCTCATTAAATCTTCCTCAAACTCCTTTATGTGTAACCATATGGGTTTTTAGAACAACTTGGTAGTATACAGTGAAATAGAGTCCTAGTCCAACTGAGACTCTATAGATTCAATCTTATTGAATCAATATTTATTCACCAATTGATTTCTGAACTCTAAAAATTCCAATTCCAGTGCCAATGGACTATTTGAAATATTTGAGTATTAGGTTGTACTAATCTCAAAAAATTTTCAGTAATTTTTGAATATTTTTACTGTTCAATTAAGATCATTATTCTTGTGACACTACCGTAAAACTTAACTATTATTTTTAACCACCTGAATGACTTTATTTTTACTTCAAATTTCACCTAAAATTATGTTCTAATTAATACTTCCATTCAGTAAGATTAGTGCTCCCAGCCTCAAAAAAACATTGTTCATGTCCCGAGAAGTATTATTCATAACATCAGGATTTTTCGGGCGTTATATTTCTTCCTCTTTTAAAAGAAATTTCGTCTCAAAATTACCTAATTCGAACAACTATGGATATTGCTCTCTCATCTAAGCTTCTATCTCCTAGGTAGCTTCTTCAACACCACGGTGTCTCCAGAGCACTTTCACAAGTGGTATGGTTTTGTTCTTTAGTTCTTTCACTTTTGTTACCAGAATCCTTATAGGTTCTTCTTTACTAGATAAGTCTGGTTTGATCTTTACTTTTTTAGCTAATAGCACATGCAAAGGATCTTATTTGTACTTTTGAATCATATACATATAAAATACATCATGTATCTCTTAAAGCTTCAGAGGGAAATTTAGTATGTAGGCTATTGGCCCCATACGTTCTATCACTTCATATAGACTAATAAACCTTAGAATTAACTTTCCTTTCTTGCTAAATCACAGAACCTTCTTCCAAGGTGAAACTTTCAGAAACACCTTATCTCTAACTTCATACTAAACGTCTTTCCTCTTCAGATTAGCATAGGATTTCTATCTGTCTGAAGCTATTTTCAATCTTTTTTTAATGATCTTCACCTTCTCTTTAGCATCTTTAATTAGATCTGGCCCTATTAACTTGGTCCCACTCAAATCATTCCAACATAAAGGAGTTTTGCACTTTCTTCCAAAGAGAACTTCATAAGATAACTGTTGATGTAAGCAAACTCAGCCAAGGAAAGATAATGATCCTAGCTACCATTGAATTCTATAGCATAACTTTTTAGCATATCTTCGAGCACCTAAAAAACACATTAAACATGAATATAACACAGATAACTTAGCATCATAATCATTCAAGTTCCAAAAGCTATCTAAATAACTCTTTCTAATTGTCCATCAGTTTGAGGATAAAATGCTATATTAAAACTCAATTGAGCGCCCAAGGCATTATAAAGCTTCTTCTAAAATCTCAAAGTAAACTTCGGGTCTCGATCTGATATGATCAAAGTAGGCACTCTATACAATCTAACTATCTCATCAATGTATAATTCTATAAGTTTCTCCAAAGAATAATCCATTCTAATTGGTATGAAACACAGTCTTAGGTAATCGATCCACTACTAAGAAACCTAAGACATATAACCTAAATCCATCCTACTTATAGCATTGTCATCTTGTCTATATAAATGGGACATGTGTGACTAAGTGGTAAAAGGAATTTAGATTAAAATCATTTGATTATGAATCGTATGATACATGTGAGTCTTGTTTGTTAGGCAAGATGACTAAGTCACCTTTTATCGAAAAGGAAGAGCTTGCAAGTGAATTATTAGAACCCATACATACGGATATATATAGTCCAATGACTATATATATATATGTGAATATTTCTTATACTTTAATAAATTTATCAATGATTACTAATAATATGGGTATTTTTACTTAATAAAGTACAAGTTTGAAGCCTTTAAAAAGTTTAAAGAATTTAAAAATGAAGTAGAGAAACAACTTGGCAAAAGTATTAAAACTTTCAATCGAATCGAGGTGGTGAATACTTGAGTTAAGAATTCTAGGGGTTATCTGAGAGACAATGGCATATTGTCTCAGTGGACTCCTCCATATACACCACAACATAATGGTGTATCTGAAAGGAGAATCAAACCCGGTTGGATATGGTTCGATTTATGATGAGTCTTGTAGATTTACCCAAGTTCTTTTAGGGTTATGCACTGAAAACTACTATTTATGCATTAAATAGAGTTCCATAAAAGTCGGTTGATGTTACACTATATGAGACATGGAATAACAAAAAACCTATTCTTTCACATATGAAGGTATGGGGTTGTTTAGCTTATGTGAAGAGAACAATGTCAAATAAGCTTGAAACTAGTCTAACAAATGCTTATTTGCAGGGTATCAAAGAAAACTTTAGGATACTACTTCTATTGTCCTTTAAAATAAAAGGTGTTTATTTCAAAGCATGTTATGTCCTTAGAGAAAGAGTTTCTCCTAAAAGAGGATAGTGGGAGTAAAATTGAACTTGACAAAGTTCAAGACCCATAAATTGAAGCCAATCAACCAATTGATCCTAAGCCTATTACTCATACTGGTAATGTAATAGAAGAACCTATAGAAACATATGTTCCTAAATGATCTACTAGGATTCAGACTATTCTAGAGAGATATGGATTTCTCACAGAACAAGATAAGGAAGTGATAATAGTAGAGGACTATGAGCCTGTAAGCTATGAGGAGGTTCTGAAGAGTTTAAAACCAGAATTATAGCTTAAGGCCATGAAATTTGAAATAGATTCCATGTACAAAAACCAAATTTGGACCTTGGTTAAGCCATCAGATGGGATAAAATCCATTGGGTGCAAATGTATTTTTAAGAAAAAGACTAATATGTAAGGTAATGTGATTACCTATAAAGCACGCTTGGTAACAAAGAAATGTCATCAAAGACAAAGAATTGACTTTATTAAAACCTTTTTTCTCTAATTGAGATGATTAAGTCTATTCAGATTTTACTTGCCATTGCTACTTATTATGATTATGAGATTTCGCAAATGGATGTGAAGACAGTTTTCTTTAATAAAAATATGTCAGAGGAGGTGTATATGACATAGCCTAATGGCTTCACATTTAGAAATGGAAATTAAGTTTGTAAGCTTTAAAGGCATATTTATGGACTAAAGTAAGTATCTAGGAGTTGGAACATCCATTTTAATGAGACAATCGAAGAGTTTAGTTTCTCACAATACATAAATGAACCATGTGTTTATAAAAAGGTTAGTAGAGTGCAATCATTTTCCTTGTGTTATTGTGGATGACATATTACTAATAAGAAACAAGGTCTAAGTTATCTAATTAGTAAAGATTTGGCTGAGTAAGTAATTCTCCAAAAAAAGTTTGGAGAAGCAACCTACATACTAAGGGTAAAGATTTATAAAGATAGATCTAGAAGGTTGCTTGGTCTTTAGTAGTCAACATACATAGATAAAATGATAAAGAGGTTTAGCATGGTCTCTCCAAGAATGGTTTTATTCCTATGCTGCATGGGAAACACCTTTCTAAATCTATGTGTCTTAAGAAATAAGAGGGGAGAGAGTATGAGTAAGATCCCATATACATCTGCTATAGAATCTATTATGCATGCTATGTTATGTATAAGACCTGATGTATCGTTTGCTCTAAGTGTCACAAGTGAATTCTAATCTAATTACAGAAAGGAACATTGAGTCTGTCAAGAATATCCTTAAGTACATGAGAAGGACTAAGGATTTATTCTTGATATATGGAGAAGGAGATTTACTGATGAGTGGGTATACGGATGCCAGCTTTCAATCTAACAAGGATGGTTGTAAAACTCAATCCAAATATGTATTCATTATGTGTGGATGAGCAGTTGTTTAAAAGAGTTTCAAACTGCAGTTTGGATTAAAAAGTTCATTACTAAACTAGAAGTGGTTCTAAGTATTATTGATCCAATACCTTTGTATTGTAATAATAATGCGGCCATTGCACAAGCTCTAAAACCATGGTCTCATTAATGATTCAAATATGTTTTTCAATGCTAAAGCATCTACAAACAAGATGTGAAGAGTGAAAGAGTCCCTATAGATCAGAATATCGTCGATCCTCTCACAAAAGCATTGTTACAAAGGAAGTTTGATCAACATGTAAATACCATAGGTATTAAGTACATAAGTGATTAGCTCTAGTACAAGTGAGAGATTATTAGTTTTATACCCTAGAACTCATGTAATAGGGATAATTTCTATGTACATTTAAACATCATTTATCAATAAAAAAGACATTCTTTATTTCATGGTACTTTTACATAATACTTATAATTGTTTCTAATGAATACATAAAGTCCCTGGTATACAATCACAATACAAAGAAAATTATGAAGTGTTCATGATGTGAGATTTTTATTTCATGAAAATGTGATAATTCTAAAATTACCCCCGGTCATAATATTAACAAGATAGGACATTGTTAATGCAGATAGACTAGTACATGTTATACTTCTTGACTAGGTCAAGCAATAGTTCTTAGAAGCTATAAGCATAGTAATGCTTAGAGTTAACATGTGGATGCTTACTTAGAAAGCAAGTTTATTAGAGACCTAACATGAGATCTTTACGGGGATACTTAATCTATATCAATAAAAGCATCTCATCATATTAGTGGTATAATTATCTTTAAACTAGAACACTAACTATCTTAAGTACGGAGTGATATACTTTGACTCTAATGCTTTTCCTTCGAATAAGAAGTATACATAGCTAAGTGCTTAGGTATGTCATGAAATACTTGAAGATAGGATAGTGTGAAACAAAGGATTCATCACTCAGATTAAAATGGGGAGTTTATCTCACAATTCTAATTAGTTGTCTTTATTTAGAAAACTTTGGCTAAAGTAGAATGCCCACTGGGAATGGGATTTACAATGGCATTTTTGGAATAAAGATAAAAACATTAGAACCAGCATATTCAGGGCCTAATTAGACATACTTAGTTGAGTATTGAGTTGACACAAGTCCATACTCAAATCTGGATGAGATAAAGGATTGTGAAATGAGTTTATTGCACTGTAACTAAATATGGAAAGGTTAAGTCAAACCACTTAACTTTCTAACACTTGAGTAATCATAATGTATGACTAAATTCCTCTCTTGAATTGTATACAAGTGAATTATTAATTAGAGAATTAATAATAATTTAATGAGATTAAATTATTAGAGTCTTACTTAGACTAAGATTCTAATTCACTATGTATTATTAACGTGCTTTAGAAGATTATAAGGTCACAGATGTAAAGAATTTGAGATGAGAGATTATTTATTAAATATTTATTGACATGAGATGTTATAAAAGATTAGAAAAATAAGTAAGAAAAATAAAATTAGGCTCAAAATCTAATTAAATGTATCTGGTCAAGGATTAAGGTTAAATATATTAGGCCTAGGAAGCCCAGTTAAAGATTTTACTTTGATATGATTTTTTGCAAGCCTTTTAAGAGTTAAAAGCCCTACAAATAAAGTCTAGAGCTAATTTAAATTAGGATCAAATAAGCCCTTAATGGGCTGACCTAAAATAAACTCAAAATAGGCATAAAGGCATAATAAATGGGCTCTGCGCATAGAAGAAAATGAGCCCATTTCGTGGGCCTTTTTTGGGTTTATTAGATTAGATTTTTATGTGATAATTATCTGACCTAAAGTATCAATTTAAATATAAATATGCCTAAATTAATTAGCCTCTATAGAGCCTCTAAAATTTTTTCTGTATAGAAGTGTTTCAAGGCAGAATTTGGATTTTTCTTTCTTTTTCTCTCTAAACTCGAAGCACTTATTAGCCTCTAGTCTTTTAGGTTTTTCTTCTCATTTTGGTTCTTATGCAGATACCCTAGAGGTGTTCCCAAGAGGATCACTATGGTTTGTGATATCCAGGTGAGATGAAAAGAAGAAAAATGAGCTCTACATAGATAATGGTAAAATCTTGATCTGAATTTTTTATTATCTGTGTAAGTTTTTCAAAACCTTCGATGAAAGCATCAATCTTTGGTTTTCAAAATTTTAAATTTTTTGTTATGTTTGTCTCTTGAAAACCAATAGTTGTAAGCTTAAAAGACTTTCTAACAGCCAAGGTACATTGTCTATATGCTTGAATCTTCAGATAATCCCAGTCACTAATAAAGAATTCCCTATATATCCACCCTTTACTTACATATTACTTCATTTTATTCTTAGAAGCAAATAATTGTTTTTTAAGATAGGAAGTCATCGCCTCCCTAAATTTTAATAACTCTTCTATTAAAGCTACTAAAGTTGTGAAAGAGGGGTAGCACTAGCAATGGTGGAGGATGGCCATATATTGCTTGAAATGGACTCATCTTAATAGCGCTGTGGTAGTTTGAGTTGTATCGAAACTCTGCTAAACTTAGCCACCTGCTCTAATTCTTAGGTTGCTGAAAGGTCATACACTTAAGTAAGTCTCTATACATCCATTCAACCTCTCCATTTGACCAATAGTTTAAAGATAATAAGCTGTACCAATATGCAGTTGTGTCTCCAGTAACTTTATAACTTCTTACAAAAACTTTCCTGTGAAAAATCCATCTTTGTCAAATACTATTGTTTAAGGCATTTTATGTAGTTTAAAGATGGAATCTAAGAATAATTAGGCCATATCAGTAGCTATAAAAGGATAAGAGAGAGGAAAAAATGAACTAGTTTAGTAAACCTATCTATCACCACCAAAATAGTGTCGAATCCCCCTGATTTAAGTAGTTGTTCATAAAATCTAAGGAGATAAATTGCTAGGCTTGATTAAGGACTGGCAATGGTTGAAGTAACCCAAGGTAAGGCAATGACTCTCCTTTATACCTTTTGCACACATTATATTAAAGAATGCAGTCAATTACACTTTTTTAAAATCCTGGCCAATGAAATGTCTATTAGGTTCTAGTTATTATAGCTTAAATGCCAGAGTGACCCCTTATAAAAGAATTATGGAAAACTTAAATCAGTTGGTTTGTCAAAGAAGTAGAGGCTTATAAATAAATCATGCTTTTGTATTTAATAATGCCTCCTTATAATGAATGGCTAAGATGAGAAGTAAGACTGATGGATAAAGATATGAAAAGGGATTAAGTTGCTAGATCATGAGAATAAGAGAGTAGTACATCTTATACCCAAGTAAGAGTAAGAGTAGAAATTCCTATCATTTTAGATGCCTCTGAAGATTCAAATTGTTTGGATAAGTCATCAGTAGCTTTATTCTCATACCCTTTTTTTTGTAATAAATAGTATAATATAGCCCTAATAACTTAAAATACCTTTATGCTAAACACAATAGTGTAATCTCTTATCTAACAAGCGTTCAATGCTTTGATTATTAGTTTTGATGATAAATGGGGGTCTGCTTCAAGTAATGTCTCCATTTGTTAACAGTAAAGATAATAGCTAAGAATTCATTTTTATTTGCAAAAGCCTGCTAAAGTTTAGGACCTAAAGGCTTAGAGATAAAAGAAATAGGTTTACCCTTTTACATTAGAATAAGTCCTAACCTAGTAATGCTAGCATCACATTCAAAAGTAAAGGAGATAGAAAATTTCGATAAGAAAAGCATAGGGGCTTATACCATGAGTGATTTACTTGTTAAAAGGCATGATTAACAGTTGAATTCCACTGGAACTTATCATGCTTGAGTAAATTTGTTAGAAATCTAGCTATATTTCCATAGCCATAAATAAGCCTTCCATAATATCCTGTTAAACCCAAAAAACCTTTGAGTGTTATAGGAGTAGGCCACTTGACCATAGCTTCTACCTTACCAGATTCTATAGAAACCCCTACTGTAGATATAATATGTCCCATGTACTAAATTTGAGTGTTGCCAAACTCACATTTAGTATACTTAGCATACAATTTGGTGTTAGGATAAAACCTATAAGACAATTTCAAGATTAACTAAATGTTGCTCCATAGAAGATTTATTTATGAGAATGTCATCAAAGAACACTAAAACGAACTTCCTGAGATAGGGATGGAAAATCGAAATCATGAGAGCTTGAAAGGAGGCAAGGGTATTAGTGAGCACAAAAAGCATTACCATAAATTCATAATAACCACTGTGAGTTTTGAAAGCTATCATTTGAATATCTGCAGGTCTCACTCTAATCTAGTGGTAACTAGACCTTAAGTCAATCTTTGAAAAAATTACAGCTCCTTAGAATTCATCCTAAAAGTCCTCAACTATAGGTATAGGGAATTCATCCTTTATAATAGCCTTATTGAGTTCCCTATAGTCAACATAAAACCTTTAAGTGCTATCGTTCTTTTTAGCAAGTAAAATATAAGAAGAAAATGGGCTATTATTAAGCTAGATAATCTAATGAGACAACATTTCTTGTACTAATTTTTCAATCTTATTCTTTTAGCGATGGGATAGCATGATCATGGTCTATAGGAGGTGTTAATTCTATAAAAGCCTAAAATATATGATCATATTGTTGGATTAAGCTTTGAATAGGAAAGGGTGTTATTTGTATGAAGGAATTAGAAACATATTGTTAAATATTACAAAGTTGTAATAAGAAAAGTTTAGAGGTTATACCTTTCCACTTAGTGCTAACCACCATATTTAAGGCATTAGCTAACATCATCTTAAGTTGTTTTGATCTTTTAATCCTTTTAACTCCAAATTCTTGTCACATTTACAAATAGATAGCTTGTTGGATTTAAAATTAAATGTAATAGAGGAGTGACATTTCATCCAATCTACACCTAAAACCATGCCATAGACTCCCAATTCTAATACTCTTATATCAAATTCAAATTTATTCCCTTGTATGGCCCATTTCATTACATCACACTTGTCAATCACTTGCAATCTTCTATCATCGACCATTATGATAGTCGCAGGGGCCACTTTTTGACACACGAAGCTTAGGGTCTTTAAAAATCTTAGTATCCAAAAAATTATGTGTGCTACAACTATCAATTAGGACTATAATCCATTTGGCATTAAGTTGGCCTTTAAGCTTAATAGTGTTGTCACCTAATCCACCATTTACTGCATTTAGAGAAACTCGCATGTGTTCCTCTTGTCAATTTGGCTGCCTGACTCTCAATTGGAGAGTTCTTGCATTAAATAGAAAAAATTCTAATTACATTCCTACAAATATGTAATTTGTTCCTATGATATTACTGTATAAAAGAAAAGCTATTTACACCATAAATATACAGCTATAATACATTCCTAAAATGTATATGGAATGAATTAATCCTAATTAGCTATCTAGAATCCTAATTAGCTGTCCTCCATTCTAACATCCCCTCTCAAATTGATGTCGATAGAGAAAAAAGCATTAATTTGCCAACTAGAAACTGATGAAATTGTCTAGTCATGGATTTCATAAGAATATCAGCTATTTGAAGATCACTTCAGACATGTGGAAGAGAAATAACACTAGTTTCTACAGCTTCTCGTATAGAATGACAATCCACCTTGATATGTTTGGTATGTACATGAAAAACTGGATTAGTGGCAATTTGAATAGCACTTGTGTTATCGACATGCAGAGGAGAAGGAGGAGATTGTGGAAACTTAATCTTATCAAGTAACCCATAAAGCCAAACAATTTTAGAACAAGCAACTGACATGGCTTGATATTCTAATTCGGTTGAAGATTTTGAAACACGGTCTTATTTCTTGCTCTTCTAAGATATCAGAGCATTACCAAGAAATATACACCACCTACTGACCGAGAGATGAGTATCAGGACATCCAGCTCAATCGACATCACTAAAAGCAAAGAGGCAAATAAAAGAACCAGTAGGGAAGAATAATCCATAACTTGATGAGCCTATGAGATATCAAATGATATGTCACACAGCTACTAAATATAAACGATGTGGAGCTTTTATGAATTGACTAACTTGTTAAATAGCAAAAGAAATATCCGGCCATGTAATAGTGAGATAATTCAAGCTTCCAACTGGTCATCGAAAGAGAGCAGGATTAGGTAGAAGATCTCCTTCCTCACGTCGATATTTCACATTCAACTCTAAAAGAGTATCAATAGAGGAAGAGCCTTGAAGACCAGCCAAAGATATCAAGTCTTGTATATATTTTTGTTGATGCAGAAACACACCAAAAGAATCAGAATGCACTTCCAACCCTAAGAAATATGTAAGAGAACAAATGTCATCTACATATACAAGAAGGATAACACAACTAGTAGATGTTTTACGAAGAAACATAGATGAATCATATTTGCTTTGCACAAAAAAGAATTGAAGCAAAATGAATCGAAACTTTTCAAACCAAGCTTGAAGAGCTTGTTTTAACCCATATAATGACCGTTTCAACTTACATACATCTAATGTAGGTGAGGAGAACAAACCTGGTGAAGTAGTCATATAAATGTCCTTTTTAAGGTCACCATGTAAAAAAGCATTTTTTATATCCATTTGGTGAAGTGGCCAACCTTGAGAAGTAGTAATTGTAATAATAGTTTGTACTGTCATCATCTTTGCCACCAGAGCAAAAGTTTCTTCATATTCTACTCTATACTCCTCTTTGTTATCGAGAGCAACTAATCGAGCTTTATATCAGTCTAGTGTTCCATTAGAACGAAGCTTAATTGAGTAAACCCACTTGCATCCAAAGGGTCTTATGGATGAAGGACAAGAAACAATATCCCATGTGTGATTTTCTTAGAGAGCTTGAAGTTTTTCCTTCATTGCTTTCTGCCAATATTCATGCTTAGAGGCTTGTGAATAACATGATGGAATAGAAATATTGGTCAAAGTCAAAGAAAAACTATACCACTTAGGAGGTCTAGACACTCTAGTTGATCGACGAAGTATAAGCTCACTAACTGCTGGCTCTGAAGAAGGTTCAGGACCAAGTTCATGAGCAATATCAAGTGGTTCTGAAGTAGGCTCAAGAATAGGTCCATAAGTAGTATCAAATGGCAAGTCAGTCTTATCAGGAAGAGGCAAAGTTGGTTGACGTCGTGCATACATAAAACTAGGTTTGAACCGTTCAAAAGATGACAAATTTTCAAAGGTAGGAAGAATAATATCACTTAAAGAGGACTCAACATGAGTAGGAAAGAAATACTAATTCTTAAAGAAAACAACATTTCTAGACACATGAACTTTGTTAGAACATGGATCATAACAAATAAAGCCTTTTTGAGAAGTGTTATAACCCATAAATGCACATTTAGGAAATTGAGTAGAAAGTTTATGATGTTCATAGGGTGGCAAATGAGCAAAGCAAACACATCCAAATGTATGCAAGTCATGATAGCTAGGAATTTTACCATAAAGAC
Source organism: Hura crepitans (assembly GCA_948208565.1). Taxonomy (NCBI): domain Eukaryota; kingdom Viridiplantae; phylum Streptophyta; class Magnoliopsida; order Malpighiales; family Euphorbiaceae; genus Hura; species Hura crepitans. The sequence goes on from CANXYI010016557.1 coordinate 11,940, forward strand.
AATAATATGGGGAATCAAGATTTAACACTTGACATGGCAGTTGATTAATTAAATATTCCGTCACGGATAAGGCTTCAATCCAATATTTACAAGGAACAAAAGGCTCATCAATAAAGTACGAGTTACATCCAAAAGATAATGGTTTTTCCACTCTGCCAACCCATTTTATTGTGGCGTATATAGGCATAAGCATTGTAAGATGATTCCCTTCTCATGCAAAAAATCCTGAAATTCATGAGACATATATTCTCCACTGGAATCAGATCTTAAAGCTTTAATACATATAGAAAATTGATTCTCAATATAAGCCAAAAAGGTCTTGAAAATAGAGAATACATCAGATTTGGAATAAAGAAAGTACACCCAAGTAAACTGACTATAATTATCTATGAATGTCACAAAATACTTAAAATGATTATGAGAGATAACTGGTGTAATAACCCATATATCACTATGAATAACATCAAAACACTTTTCAGCATGACGACCCTAAGATGGAAAAGAAAGAGTTTTGCTCTTACTTAATTTACATGTAGAGCAATCAAAAGAGAGACTCAAAGATTTATTTTCATTTCTTAATAAACCAGAATTTAAGATATGAGATAAAACAGTAGAATTTGGATGGCCTAGATGTTTATGCCATACTTCACTTTTATTGTTGATAGTGGAATAAGCAAAAGATAAGAAGCGAGGGACTGAGAAATGCAGAAGAAATAACCTTCTAACTTTAGGCCCCTTTACGATGATCACCCCCAACACTTTATCCTACACAATATAACCATTTCAAGAAATATTCACATCATAATTTTGATTAACCAATTGACCAATGGAAATAAGACTAGTAGAAAGCTCTACTAATACAAAAACATTCTTAAAAGTTGGTGTAATATCGCCAACTTTGGTAATTAGTAAATTACTACCATTAGCAATCTGAATTTCTATTGAACCATAATACTTACGAACATTTTAAAGCATATTAGGTAAATTTGTCATGTGATTTGAAGTAGCAAAATGAACAGGCCAGAATTGAGAAGTAGAATTGTTACCTTGTATGCCCAGGCCTGAAAATGCAGAAATAATCATTTGCTATACCATTTCAGGAGTGAGAATAGGTACAGCTATGGTTGAAGGAGTCACAGAGGCTGCTGGAGCAGCAAATTGATTATTAGTGTGTCCTGAAGATGAGACCTTATGATTTTGAGGACATGTAGGACATTCCTTGATAATGTGCCCTTGCAGTTTACAATAATTGCAGAACTTCTTTTCACAATGAGTAGTAATATAACCATACTCTTTGCAACTATAACATTGTACTTTTCCCATATCTCTACCTCTTCCTTTTCCTTAAGCTATAAATATAACGATGATAGTATTTTCTTGTTTGAGAGAGCTTTGAGTAAGAAGATGTTATTCTTCATGAAGTAATTCTCTGAAACATACATCCAAAGAAGGAGAAGGATCATGGTTTATTAGGTTTGAGTGAATATGCTCAAAATCATACCGCAACTTCTTCAAAAACTGATCTCGCTTGCTTTGTTCATGAACATCTTGGATAATAGATAGAGATTCTGTAGGGATATTAGCATAACTAATATATGTAAACTCTATCCATAAATTCTGAAATCCAAAAAAATACTCTTGAATAGAGAGACTCCCTTGAGAGTAATTAGTAATGTCATGCTCCAATTGAAAATGTCTTACACTGTTGTCTTGATTGTAAACCTTTTTAAGATAATTACACATGGCCTTTACTATCTTATATGGCCTTAGTTGAGAATAATAAGAGGATCAACTGACCCTAAAATCCAAGTCATCACCCAAGCATCTTTAATTTTCCATTAAGCTAACTTCTTAGGGTCTGTAATAGCTAGATCACTTCTATATACATGACCCTATAATTCTTTCCCCATGACATAGAGTTGAAATTGAAACTCCCATGTAGAGTAATTTTTACCAATGAAGTGAACATTAAAGGTCTCAAACTGGTTAGAATTCAGCTTGAATCACAAAAGCAAGAAAATAAAAAAAATAACCAAGAACTATCTAAGATTCAAGAGTCCTAAATGTCGAGGACTAATCTTTAATAGAGTCAGCCAAGAAAACCAAATGAACTCAAAAGAAAAAATAGAAAAAATTTTTATTACATTTCTACAAATCTACAATTTATTCCTATGATATTGTTGTATAAAAGGAAAGTTATTTACACCATACATATACAGCTATAATACATTCCTAAAATGTATATGGAATGAATCAATCCTAATTAGCTGTCTAGAATCCTAATTAGTTGTTAGCTGTTTAGAATCCAGAATCCTAATTAGCTGTCCTCTATTCTAAAACCTCTTGTGTAATTGGGTCACCCTGATCAGTGTCTATAATCTCTTCCCACTCATCTTTTACCTATTCTTCTGCTTTGTTAGACTGCAATACCATGAGTTTCTTGGTGTTGCATTGATAGCCAGGGAAGTACTTGTCACCGCATCTATAATAGAGGCCTGATTTTTTGTATTAGAAGGAATTTTGTTGGCTTAGAAATTCCAGGCAATAAGCTTTTATTGTCATAAGTAGGTTGAAAGGAGGGCTTAGGTAATTGAGAATTAGTTATGGTAAATGAAGATTGTTTAATACTATATGGAAGAAATCCATAGTTTAATGAAGGATAAAGGTTTATGAATTTGATTAGGTTTTATGGCTTCTAAATAAAACTCTTGAAGTTTGGCTTAAGCAATAGCAGTGTAGAGATTAAGCAATTTAAGCATCTTTACAACAAATTTTATTTTATCTTTAAGGCCACCAATGAAGTTGGAGACAAAATAAGACTCAGGCTGATTGGAATAAACCCTTTCTATCTTGAGTTTCAAAACTTCAAATATGTCCTCATAATCAGTTATAGAAGTAGTTTGTTTGAGCCTTAACATCCCTTCCACAGCATCATCTTCTTTAGTATTATGGAATTGATAACTAAGGCCCTTAGCAAATTCCTCTCGGTCCATAGCTAACCTATTTCTACTCCAATTAAGGCACTAGGCCTCAACCTTACCCTGCAAATATAAGCTAGTAACATCTACCTAATGATCTAGTCCAATTACTTTAGTGAGGAAATATTTCTTGCATTTATTGAGCTAAGATTATACATCTAACCCTTTAAAACAAGGTAAGTCATATGTATAGAAAACCCCTATAACACCCGAGAATCTCGATTTCATGAGTAGTACTTCCTAAGGCATGAATAGTATTTTCGAAATATCCAAGACACTGTGAAATGGCCGAGGGGCAAGTACTAGTTATAAAACTTTGACAAAAAAGAAAATAATGAAAATGAAATAATTAAAACTTTTAGCACAACCAATAAATCATTTTATACTTAGATCTAGTGAATAGTGACCTTAGTTGGCATCATGCCGAGAAAGGCCCGTGATATACCTAGTTGGACCAAAAAATATCATAACCTGGATGTCAAAAATTCTAAATAATCCAATGGTGAAGAAATTATAATTTTTTAAGGTCGATTAGTATTTATTTGGAACTTCTTAATAATGCAAGTGAATAGTTGACCTAGTTCCTTTTGGAATTTTGACTCGAGATTTTAGGGGTCCCCTAATTAAAACTTTTGGGACTTTTTGGAAATTAAAGTTGCAATTTTGAATGCTTTGAACATTTAATTTGAATTTTTGAAGCATAAAACAAAAATAGAGTTAATATGTACTGTCGGATTGACACATGGCACAATCTGAACCATCCATGGTCATAAAGAAATAGGGGCACATGTGTGGAAGCTTCACATGTGCCAAACTCACCTACCACCTCCCTTTCTCCCTTATGGCCAATGTTATCCCCTCTCTCTCTCCCTTTTTTCTCTTTATTTAAGCCTTAAAACCAAGTAAATTCAATAATTGATACACCAAATCTTACTCCATAGTCTTTATAACTCAATTCTACTGACAAAAATTGAGAAAAATGCTTATTTGAGGAGAATTAGACAGTTGATAAATAGTGCCCATTTTGAGTGTAAGTGCTCTTTTTCAACCCTATTAATGAACTAATGACTAGCCCTATGCAAAATCGAACTGAAACCAAAAATCGAATCGAAATTTTGACATTTCGGTCCATTTGGTTCGGTTTTTTTGGTTTTTGATTTTTTCGATTCGGTTCAATCGGTTTGGTTCAATTCTTGAAGGGCAAAAACTGAAAGAATTAAACCGATCGAACTTATTAAAACGACATCGTTTTGATATAAAACGGCATCATTTTTTAGGTTTTATATATAAAAAAATAAAAATATATATAAAATTTTGGTTAATTCGATTTTTTCGATTCGGTTCCATAAAAAATTGGTTTTTTTGGTTCGGTTCTCATAAAATTTCTATTCCGTTTGGTTCTAAAAATTTTGAAAATTCTATTTTCGGTTCTGTCGGTTCGGTTCGAAATGGAACCGACCAATTGCATAGGCCTACTAATGACCTTAACCCTAGGGATCTTTGTTAACTAGAGTAGGTAATATACCTTTATCAAATCTAGAGGAAATTTCATGAGTGGCTATATTTTCTTTACGTATAGAACTGGAAAAAGGTGCTGAGGTTAGTGAAGGAAAAAGAGGTTGAGATAAACCTTGAATGAGCTGAGCTAAGTAGGATACTGAGTATCAATTCTCTTTGGCATAGCTCTTTATAAATCACGTGAGACTTTCATTGCTCAGTGCAAAAAAAGGATTGCCCTCTCATTAAGGCTTCAATCCTTTGATTATGTTTATGTTGAAGTTCCTATAACTTGGTCTCCAAAGAGCCAAACTTACTAGCCAATTGATCCCCAAAGTTGGAGCTAAAAGAGCAAAGTTGCTCTTCAAGCTCATTAATAGCAGCTGGAGAATCTTCAAGTGAAGACCTAGTGCAGTTAGCAAGATTGGTTTTATTCATGGGAAAGAATAAACAAAGAAGGGATTGATGTTGGCTCTGATACTAGTTATTAGAAATAAATTCTAACTTAGGTTGCTTATTAGAATTAGAATTAGAAATTTTGAGAAGAGAGAAAGAGTTAGCGTAGAAAAGTAGAAGAAGGAAGAAGATAGAGAAGAGAGGAATAATTGAAAGAGAGAGAAATTGTATTAATCATGTATAAGTGGTCCTAACCAGTAGGCACTGGTACATATATAGCAAAAAAAATGAATGAGCTATGCATAATGCATGTGCAACGGCTAGTACATGTTACAATTATAGAATCTGTTATATAACCAACTTATTCCCTTCTTTCTTAACTAACTTCATGACAAAAAAATTCCATTTACCATTTCTGACATTTACACACAACATAAGCACAACTGGAAGGCTACCTTCAATCTACTTTGCCTCGCCTCAAGGACTGGATGGGCCAGTGGTAATATAAGCAATTGACATAAATGTATGTTGCAACTTTTAAGTTTAGGAAAAAATAGGTATTTGTCTAAAGAAGAACATTATCAACATTAACAAGTAACAATGGCCAACTTCATATCAATTGAGTAGATGCAATATCTATATAGATTAAGCCGCTTAGACTATTCAGGCATACAAAAAACAAAATTCAACATTGTAAGAAAATATATTCCCCTGGATTTTGTTATTCACTACACATGGAAATTGAAAACAAATTCAACACTAGAAAAACTTTTACACAGACCAAATTTCAGAGTTTATGCAGGTTTTATAGAAAGATCTCGTATCTATCAACTTCAATTATCAGAACTTATGTCAAGAACAACAACTAAGATAAAAGGTATAGAACTAAGATAACATGAAGATACTTCCCAAGCCACACCTCAAATCCTATACCAAACTGAAGTATCTATAGAAAGCAAACTAAAAATCTATTTGAATCTATCTAAGACTATGTTTAAGCTCGAATATTGCAATACTTAGATGTTCTCACTAAAGCTTAACCTACATTAGGAAAATTCAAGGCATCAGCCAAAAAGAAAAGGTGAAAAGTTTTTGGGAAGGACACCATTAACTATCCTTAACTCTGCTCCCAACACCATATTCAAATCACTAAGATGTTTTTCATCTTCTATTAATTTTAACTACAATGCACAAAAAAATCATAAAGTAAGTAACCATTAAAAATGACCTTAAATGTTAAGATTTGTTCATAAACAAAACCAAGTTCAACCCCATCACTCCATCATGTAAACAAATACTTCAACACTTTGAAACATTTAACTTCAAAGTAAATTCAAACTTTTCAAAAGGTTGCTAATTTTTATTTCTAATATTACTCATTGTTCCAAGACAAATTAATGTATAATTTATTATCAATTGTTTGATAGAGCTTAGTCTTTAAACCAGAAGGTTTTAACCTGAAAAACCATGACATATATCTAAAAGCAACTACATTATTGATCCCCCTACCTGAAAGTGTAGACTAGTTGGATGCCAATCAATTAATAGAAGAAGAGGGGAAAAAGTTAAATTTTCCACTTAACTATACTAATTTGAAATATGCGCTAATTGTTAGCAGTAACTTTTTTAATTTATGATTTATGCACTGTTTCTTTTTCCTAATTTTTAGGATTATATTCACTTGAATGCTAATGGGTTCAATGTTTCTATTTTATAAGAGTTGTTGGTTGGTTATTTTGTAATGCCTATTAATAGGCTATTTGATACTAATTTTAGAAGTGGTGTTTCTTTTGAGCTTTCAGCATATTTGATCTCTTAATCCCATACTTATGCAATTTTTAAGTTTCTTATAATACTGGTATTAGAGCAGTGGCTTTCTTTTACACAATTAAGCATTGTTAATGGCATTTGACAATTTTGTGCAACCTACAATTCCTCATTTCAATGTGCAAAAAATAAAAATTGAAGGGCTAAAGTTAAAGAATCTCAAAGCAAAGAATTACTTGTTCCAAGCAATTAATCATTCAATCTTAAAGACAATTATATGTAAAGATACCTTGAAGCAAATTTGGGATTCAATGAAAAAGAAATATCAAGGATCAACAAAAGTCAAACGTGCACAGCTCTAAACTTTGAGACGGGACTTTGAGACTCTACAAATGAAGGTTGGTGAGTCCATTACAGGCTATTTTACAAGAACCATGAAGATTAGAAATAAAATGTAGTTTCATAGGGAGAAGATGGAATATGTCACCATTGTAGAGAAGATTCTGCATTATTTGACAACGAAATTCAATTATGTCATTTGTTCAATCTATAGACACACTTTCTTGATGTATTACAGAGTTCTTTACTGGTGCATGAGTAGAAAATGAACCAAAGTTTAACTACGAAAGAGCAGGCTCTAAAGGCTTTTACTTATAATCATTCCTCCAACTTAAGAGTAAGAGAAAGGGGAGATTGAGACAACAAAATGAGCAACAGAAATTTTAAATCTAATGATGATCAACCCCAAAACAAAGGAAGGGAATGAGATCACTATTTTGACAAAACCAAAATTAAGTGCTTTAGGTGTCATAAATTCAGCCACAACCATTCTGAATGTCATACCAAGCTACGTAATGACAAAGTAAATAGGGAGAAGTCAAATTTTACAAAAATCAACCACTAAAAACTCTACTGATAGCTGTTAAAACTAATAAATAACCATATTCTAATATTTGGTATGTGGATACAAGGTGTAATAATCACATGTGTAGTAGCAACTCCCTTTTCTCTCATTTAAATTAAGCTTCTTATTCTACTGTGAGTTTTGGTGATTGTTCTAAAGTAAATATACTAGGAAAATGTGATATTAACAAAAACCAAGAATGGTTTTGTGGAGACTATTTCTAATTTATTTTATATTCTTAACTTGAAAAGTAATTTATGGAGTACTGGTTAGATGCAAGAAAAGGGCTATGTAATAACCATAAAGGTAATTGTGAAATATATGATCCTTTAAGAGGAACAAATTTTGTTGTTCAAATGAGTGCAAACAAGTTATTTCCAATGAAAATTTAACCTACTCAATCTTGCTTGTTGGCTAAATTGAAGAATCCTTTATAGCTTTGGCATTTTCACTATAGCCACTTGAATTTCGATGGATTAAAAACACTCTAGCAGAAAAATAAGTGAATGGTCTTCCTCAAATTGTGTTTCCATCCCAAGTTTGTGAAAAGTGTGTTGTTAGTAAGAAAAACATCACTCTCAATTTCCACTAAGAAAGTCATGGAAAGCAAAAGCTATGTTAGAGTTAGTTCACTTTGATATTGCATACTAATAAATCCATCTTCCAATAGAGGTAAGAAATATATAATTACTTTCATTGATAATTTTACTCAAAAAACTTGGGTTTTACAGGAAAAATCAAAATCTTTTAGTGCATTTAAAAGCTTTAAAAAGTAGGTTAAAAACGAGTCAAGAAAAGCCATTAAGATGCTCTAAAAAGATTTTAAAGCCTTTTACAATGAACAAGGAATTTGAAAAGAACTCACAGTAGCCTACTTACCATAAAAAAAAGGAGTATCAAAAAGGAACAGCAGAACAATCCTTAACATAATGAGAAGCTTGTTGGAAAAAGGCAACATTTTGAAAAAACTTTTAGCTTGAAATAGTAAATTGGAACATTCATGTATTAAACATAAGCCCCACTTTTTTCTGTGCAAAATATGATAACGGAGGAAGCGTGGAGTGGAAAGAAACCAGCTATAAATCACTTCCAAATATTTGACTACATTACAAATGTGTATGTACCAAATGAGAAAAGGAAGAAGTTAGATGATAATGGTGAAAACTTTATCTTTCTTGGCATAAGTGAAGTATCCAAAGCATGCAAACTATTTAACCCAACCACTAAGAGGTTTGTGATAAGCAAAGATGTAATTCCTTATGAAGAAAGTACATAAAACTGAATTGAAAGTGATTTAGGCCAATTGCCCATACTTGTCACTTTTGAAGAAATCGACAGTAATGCTAACCAGCATGTGCAACTTCCAATTTCAGACTAATAATTACATTCTTCTAGTAAAAGTTCCATGACATTTCATCTTAGAAAAAGTGCTTAGCCTTGTCTATGAAGGAAACTAGCCTGGATGAAAGATTATGTATGTGGAGATGATTTAAATCATGATCATTCAATTGCTCATTTTGTATTATATGTAGATTGTGATCCACTTACATTCCAAAAAGCTATTAGAGATTCAAAATAGCAAAATGCCATGGATGAAGAGATGAGATCCATAGAGAAAAATAACATATGGGAATTAGTAGACCTTTCAAAAGGGCAAAAATCAATTGGAGTTATATAGATCTATAAAACAAAGCTGAATAGAGATGACAACATAAACAAGTACAAGGCATGACTTGTCTTGAAAGGGTAAAACCAAGAATTTAGTGTTGACTACAAGGAGGTGTTTGCTCTAATTGCAAGGATGGACACTATTTGATTAATATTATCCATAGCCACCCAGAAAATCTTGGTCTATCTATCAATTGGATGTAAAATTGGCATTTTCGCATGGTGAACTATAGGAAGAAGCATCTATGGACTAGCCTCTTGGATATGTGAAGAAAGGTAGGAAGGAAAAGGTATATGAATTGAAAAAAAAAATCTTTATACAGACCAAAGCAAGCTCCACGAGCTTGGTATAGTCATATAAATGCTTATTTTACTAGAAAAAGTTAAATGTCATTATGAACATACTCTTTTTATAAAGCTTGGTGGTAATGGTTCAATGCTTGTTGTGTGTTTGTATGTTGATGACTTCTTATATACCGAAAATGATAGTGTCATGATTAATGCATTTAAAACAAATGTGATGATTGAATTTGATATGACCGATTTAGGGTCAATGCATTAACTTTTTTTTGGCATTGAAGTTATACAATCATCAATTGGTATTTTTATTTCACAAAAGAAGTATATTCTTGAGATTTTGGACGGGTTTAAAATGATAAATTGCGATTCAGTTTGTACTACAACTAAATTTGGCATAAAGTTGATGACAAATGAAGGAGGAAGGAAGATGATTGTTGTCTTGTACAAGCAAATTGTTAAAAGTATGATGTACCTAACTTCAACAAGACCTGACTTCATGTATGATGTTCGTTTAATTAGTCAATACATGGAGAACCCAACTGAGAATCATCTCTCTACTACAAAAAGAATTCTTCATTATTTGAAAGGAACTATTGATTTCGGCATTCTTTATGCACCTGGAACAAATGAAAAGTTGATTGGTTTCTCTGATGATGATTTTATATGTGACCTCAATGATAAGAAAAGTACATCCAGATTTTTTTTCTTGACGAGTTTTGGGATTG
>CANXYI010016659.1:0-19100 GCA_948208565.1 Hura crepitans
GAATTTTTTCGCTTCCCTTACCTCTAGGTAATGAAGCTAAAGACAGTTTACTTGCCTTTTGTATAGGACCCCCTCTATATTAATAAATTGAGTTGGCAACTTCCTTAATACCTTTTTATCCTTGTCTGTGGCTTCTTTAGGGAAGTTTTCATTTTCTAAGTAATTATGGATATTATAAAACTATGGCTTATCTTTCTCTTGCTCTATTTCCATTATCTGCTATGTCTCATATCAAGGCTTTTTAGAACTAAAAATGATTACTAGTTTCATGATAACCCCTTTTGGATTATCCCATATAGAGACCAGGGTGGCTAATGCATCTGCTAGCTGATTCTCATCTCTCAAAACATGATGAAAGGTGCACATTTCAAATTGTCCACTGATAGATCTCAGGTACTCTATATAAGGCATTAATCTTTCTTCATAGATGGTCCATTCTTTATTGGTTTGATACACTACTAATAATGAATCCTTGAATACCTCAACTATTTTTGCACTAAGAGTCAATAATGTTTCAAGTCTAAATATGCAAGCTTCATATTCTACCATGTTATTTGTAACTCTATGTCTTAGCTTTTTAGCTAGTGGCAATTTTTCTCCTTCAGACATTACTAAAATTACTCCTACTCCTGCTCTTTTGCTATTCATTGCCCCATCAAAATACATCTGCCATCCTTAGACTACAATCAAGTTTAGGTTTTCATCTGGGAATTCGAACTCTAATTGCTCACCTTCTAACGAATGATTAACTAGAAACTTTGCATTGAATGTCAAACTCTTGAATGTCAAACTCTTGAAGTAAGAGAAGCCATTTACTTATTCTCCCTACCAAAGATAATGATGTCTAAAGGTATATTAATAGATGGTGTTTGGATACTACCTGTACAGTATATGATTGGAAATAGTGCCTCAGGATTTTTAAAGCCCATACTACTGCTAAGCAAATCTTTTCCTCTTCTACCTATTTGACTTTATAAGGAAGAAACTTCTTACTCAAGTAGTAAATCACAAACTCAAACCCCAGCTCATCTTCCTACGCTACCATAACCCTAACTAAGCTTTCTTTAATAGACAGATAGAGGACTAACGGCTTTCTATGCCTTGGTGGTCGCAAAATCAGTGAATTTAGCAATATTCCCTGATTATATCGAAAGCTTTTTGATAATCATCATTCCACTAGATCGGTTGGTTCTTTCTAAAAAGTTTAAAAATAGGCTCACATATGGTGGTGAGCTTAGCTATAAACCTACTGATGTATTGTATCTTACCCATAAATTGCCTTATCTCTTTTTCTTTCTTTGGGATTAGCATTTCTCTAATTGCTTTGACTTTATCAAGGTCCACCTCAATTCCTCTTTGACTCACAATATGCCCTAAGAGTTTTCCTAAAGTTACCCCAAAGACACATTTTTTTGGATTCAAATGCAGATTGTATTTATTTATCCGCTTAAAGAACTTTTTTAAGGCCTCAAAATATCCTTTACTCATAGAGGATTTGATCATCATATCATCGACATACACCTCTACTTCCTTGTGAATCAAATCATTAAGAATTCTTATGGCCATCCTTTTATATGTAGCTCTGGCATTCTTCAACCCAAAAGGTATAACCCTATAGCAAAAGGTCCTCCATTTTATGATGAAGGTAGTTTTTATCTTGTCCATTATTCTATTCAGAATTTGATTATAACTAGCATATCAATCCATAAAACTGTACATTTTTCACATTGCTGCACTATCAATCAACACATCTATATGGGGCAATGGGAAGTTATCTTTTGGGTAGGCTTTATTCAAATCCTTATAATCTATGCACATCCTGACCTTACTATTTTTCTTGGCAATCGGCACCACATTAGCTAACCATGTTGAATACTGTACCTCTTCCAAGAATTTGGCTTCAAATTGCTTGTGCACTTCTTTTTTTTATCTTCTCTGCCCATTCTAGTCTCATTCTCCTTAACTTCTACTTCACTGGTTTTGCTTCTGGGTGTATATAGATAGCATATTCAACTACCTCTCGATCTACCCTTAGCATGTCTTTACAGGTCTAGGCAAAGACTTTTCATGCTTTTTTTATCATTCTCTCAAATTCAATTCTCTCTTTAGGAGTTACATTAGACATAATTAAGATGTCTTTAGGATTTTTGTCAGTGCCAAGATTAAATGAGGTAGTATTAATTGAATTAATGTCAAACATATTATGCGTGTCATGATTATGAATATGCATGATGTAGTTAGATGAGACATCACAAAAATAAGCAAAATCATTCATATTATTAACAAAAGAAATAGGAACATCGTCATTAAAATTTTAGGTATATATAAATTCTCAAAAGGGTCTTCTTTTTCCACCTTCTTCTTTCCCTTATCTTAGAGCATGGCAATAGTTAGAATCTCTTCCTTGGGTTTAACTTCTAACTTAGCCAGGTTGATCATGACTTCTTCATCCCAAAAGTCTAAAGTGACTTTTACTTCATTAATAGCCTAGTCAAACACATAGCTGAAAATATCAAACCCCAGCACAACCTTCCCCTTGATGATAGCTAGCTCTGACTCTCCGCAATAGTTAACATTCCCCTCAGCTCGAACAAAACTTTCTTTTAATGGTGGGATACCTTTTCTTACCATTTCTGGCTCTAAAGCCTCTACAGTGTATCCTTACCCTTTTCGATCCTTCTGTCTTTGAGGCTAAATGGTTGAAATTGATCCTTCTGAAGTATGTCGTAAACTAGTATCGGGTAAATAATTCATCTTTTTTAGCATATTTACCCCCTTAGGAACATCCCCTTCTTCTGAAAAGATCCCAGCAATATGGAAACTATTAAAAGGTTAGTTGGCTATCTCGAGCATCGAAACTTGATTCTCCCTTATAGCCTTTATTGTCACTATCTCACTATCATAGGGGATTTTTATCATCTAATGCAGTATCGATAGAACTCTTCCCAACTTATAGAACCATGGTCTTCCTAAAAGCAAAGAGAAATTCATAGGGATATCGAGCAATACAAACTCCACATCATCTATAATCACCCCTATTTTGACCTTGACTTTAAAAGTCCCATATGTTTATCTCTGTGTTATTATAGGCCATAATGGTAAGTTTGGACTGAGAGATCATTGAATCTTCAATCCTATATGCAGTTACTACTTTGAGTGGGCACATATTAATTGATGAGCCATCATCAACCACTACGTATGTCGTGTGCTTATCATTGACTTTAGCTTTTATGTATAAAGGATAGTTATGGTGATGCTCTTTAGGTGGAAGGTCTGTATCAGAGAAGCTAACCATTGCTTTTTCCTCCCTTTTCACCGTTGCCACTAGCTTATATGGCGATATGGTTGTTGAAACTATTATAGCACATAAGGCTTCAACCACGTTTTGTCGATGAGAAGAGGATTGATGCAATAGATCCTAGATTGAAATTTATGCAGGAGTCTTCTTTAGTTGCTTCATCACTGCATCCTCTTCTTTTTCCATAATTGGTGGGATTAGCTCCTTCTCCACCTTAGGTAGTATTTGACCATTTCGGGTTATAGCTTTGGTCTCTCCTTCTTCATCTAGTTTCTACTCTGTCACACATAATGAACCTTGGCTTGATTTTGCCCTTCTCTTCACTACTAGGTAGTCATTTTTGTATAAGTCCTAAAGCACATACCATTTCGACAAGCCTGAATTGACCATGTTGATAGGTGGAGGAAAACTTGAATAAGTACCTTGATCCTTCTATCTCTTCTTCGGATAGGGGAATATCTTAAGTCAATCAAGTCTCGAATCATGTCCCTCAAAGTATGGTATTTATATGTGTCGTGGTGCATATGCTGGTGATACTGATAGTACAAGTCTGATATGTGATAGGGCTAGCCTTCATTCCTAGTAGGTTTAGAAGGAATAAGTTGAAGTTTTCCTTCTTTTGGAACCATTTCAGGCACTAAGATAGTGGTTTGCCTAAGTTTGAGTAGTGTCTAGCTACAGTAGATACTTCAGTAGTCTAACCAAAATTAGTCCCACTGAAACCCATTCTACTTACATTCCTAGTGCTTGAATTCCTTTGATTGTTAAACCCTCTTGAGCTCTTTTTCTACTCATTATGCTCTTCTTCTAGGTCTATAGCTATATCTTTCAATGATTCCCGATCTTTTAGCCTTTTTGCTTTCAAGCCATCCTTTAAGTATGAGTTAGCATTCTGGATAAACATACAGATCTAGTCCGATGTCTCTAGCTTTCTCCTCATCTCTAAAACCCTAAACCTCTATCTTGACAAGTACTCTATGAATGTCTCATTGGATTTTTGGCTAAATAACTCGAGGTCTTTCATGGTAACCTCTATATGAGTACTGCAATTGTATTAGTTAATGAAAGCTTCTGTGATCTTTCCCTAATCTTTTTTCACTTTCTATTCTAGCTTGTGATACCAATTAATTGCTCTCCCTTGCAATGTCATGCTAAAATAAGCCACTTTCTACTTTGTGCTAAGCTTGGTGCCCTTAATGACTATGGCATACTACTTAACATAGGCCCTTAGATTAGTGGTCCCATCAAACTTGGGCAGTTTTGGCATCTTAAATTTAGAGGGTAAGATCTCTTCAGATCTTAAGGTAAGCTCATTAGAGTCTAGTCTCTTATCCATAGAGATTAGTCTAGCCATCGCCTCCATTTTCTCCTTTAGTTTCTTCATGGTGGCATCTTCAAATTTTCAGGGTGCAATCAAATCTTCATAAAAGTCATACTTTAGGTTGAAGTATTCAGCCTTTTTGTCCTTTCCCCTAGCACCTGTAGCTTTTTTTCTAGTACCAATTCCCTTAGAGGTAGCTATAGTCTTTCCAGTAGGTGTAGCTATTATGTTTTCAGCATGTGGCGATGAACTGATAGCAGGAAAAACCTCAGTAATTACCCTTAAAACCATGGACATCATCCTTTTCTCAAACTCCTAAAACTTTTGGTCCATTCTAGCTTTAAAGTTCGGAATAGAGGAAATACTTTCTTCTTGTCCTGCCATGTCTGTTAGATCGCAAGTGGTAGAGATAAGTTTTTGTCTAGTTATTCTTTCGTCCATCCCTCATACCCAAGTGGCTTAAGGATCTATGATGGCATGCAAGACAAAAGTTTAGAAATGATGGAATGAAAATACATGTGAATGCATGAAATGCTGATGAATGTTGATGTGTACAAAAACAAACACAAGTAAGAGCCTTCCAACCTTGTCACTTCCCACACATAAGGTCAACATGCTCTTTCTTAGGAGGGCTTACCTGTGGGACATCGGGGGCTTCGACAAGTTTGAATAATGAACGATGGGTAGCCGAACATTATTTCTCTCATATAAAGAGCACATGCAAGATATCTGGCCTATATACATCGAGTATGTTTAATCAAGTCAAAATACAGGGTCTAGCCCATTCCAGTTAGAAAAGACCTAATGGGTTCAACAACATTTTGAGAAGATTAAATTATGCTTCACGTATATTAGCCCACATAGCATACAATGCATCATTAACTGAGGTACCTAGGAAAGTTGCTATTGGCCATTACATAGGCTCATGATTTGGTCATGCAAGTCATGGTCAGCTAAGCATGGTCCCTCCATAATAGGTCTATCTCATCATGAGCATACGATTGATTCATTCACCATTTCGTATACCTTATAGGCATGAGGTTTGAATTTGATGCCACCTTTAACAATCTTCCAATTTGAGTGAAATTGGGTTCATGCTTTGAAATGACATCAAGGTATAAAAGGGACGCCTAACTTATTCTAAGGCTCTAGCATGTGATGCAATTTCAAAAAAGAATACTATTATAAATTCAAAATATGAAGTTCCATATTAATTTAATGTACTTTCAGAGCATGGTCTCATGGTGTCCCCAGTAGAGTCACCACTATTCATGTCCACCTTCCTTTTTAAGGGCTGACAAAATCAAAATAGCCAAAGACTCAACCTAAATCTCACTCCTTAAGTCTCGAAAGACAAGAAGGAAACTAGAGGAATCCTAAGCCGTTCCTATTTGATTAACTTAAGAAGAGCAAGTTGGGCACCACAAGGTAAGAGTCACCACCCAATCGAAGTTGGAAAATACCTTGTAGGGCCAAAATCAGAGTGGTTCAGAATCCTACTCTTATTTATACCTCAAGTTAATATAGAAGTTCAGTTTGAATTTATAATATTATTCTCTTTCTCAAGCGGATTTTACAATTAAAGTAAATCACTTATTCATGTATGAGGAATCATGAAACGTATTTACAAAAAATAAACGAGGTGCTTAAAGTTAAAATATCATACATGAAACTGAGTGATTGATTGCTTTGAGAACTTTGGTTCTCTTATGTCAATTTTAGAAAAATAGATTTTATCATCGTGACTTTTATGAAGAAAAATCAAAACCCTTTTTATTAACAAAACATCAATTAATTAGGTATAAAATGATTTTGATTACTTTTTCCAATGTGCAAAAATATTTTCTACCTATTACAATATTCATGGAATATAGAAGGAAAATAATCAATAATAAAATTAAAAATAGATTACAAGGCAATTCCCTAAAATACATTCTAATCAAATAAAAATAAAAATTACATTTTAGAATGTCTTAAAATACAATCTAATTAAAATAAGCGATAATATAAGAAATCAACAAAGGAAAAATAAAAAAAGCACAAAATAAAACAATAGTAAGAAATAAAAGGTTGTTAAATGGCTATTTCACCGGGGTTTAAGGAATCGGTGGAAAGAAAGAATAATTAAGCCCCAATAAATCAAACAACTTATATCACAATAAAATTAAGGTATTAGTATGCGAAGCAAAATAGACAGGCGAACAAAAATAAAATAAAATAAATAGTCAAACAAATACAATAAAAATATTTCACAAATAAATTATCATATCTAATTGATAGATGGATAAGGTAAAAAGAAAAATAAAAGAAATAGACAAAAGGGTCAGTCAACCCACCATGTATATTTACCTTTAGAAAAGATTTTGACAAGACTAGAAAATTGGGACAAATCTTTAGAAATATAAAAAACAGTGTTTTAAAAGTGTATTTTTAATTTTTGGTGTCTTTTTCTCTCAAAAATCCTCATCCTTTTATGGAAAACTCATTTCAAAATTTATACACATTTCTCAAGGTAGAAAATGACCATTATGGAGGTGAAAACGGTCGTTTTCGACAAAACGGCCATTTTTTAGGGTAAAACGACTATTTTCTCAAAACAACAGTTTCTTTTCTATAATAGTCCTCTTTAGCAAAATAGCCATTTTGGTAGGCAAAACAGTTGTTTTCCTATGAAAACGACCATTTTCCTTGCAAAAATAGCCCTTTTTCACAAAACGGCCGTTTTTAAATTTTTTTTAAAAGAAAACTCTGAGATCTTTGAACCGAACATCAATATCCTTTTTTATCAGGATTTTCATCCTTTCATAACCATTAGGCAAACCGAACATAGGAGCCTTAGAGACCCAGTGTCTACAGTATGTACTAGGATTGATTGAGGTATGAATGTATGAAAATCACATTATGGCTGAGGCATAAAATGATTTTATATTACCTTAAATGGCATAAAATGTAAAGATATGTGTATGGATGTATATAGGTTATTGATAAAAGCATGAGTGCATGATAGATGTTGATAAAATACATGACAAAAGCTATTAAATGGCTATGACTGAGAGAAATGTTAATGGAAGTCATATATAAACTTTGGTAATATGTGAACAATGAACATGTGTAAGAAAACCTAACATAATAGATATGAGATAGCTTGATTTACTTGGCTTTAAATTGGATTTGAATATGGAATGACCACGACACATATGGATATTTGATAATGGACTTAAATGAATGATTAATTCTTGAATAAAAGCTCATGTTGAATGGCCTAAAAGAGGACTTAAAGTGAACATAAAATTTACTTATGAAATGGACCTTAAATTGCGCCTTTAAGAGCTATTTTATTTAACAAGGTATTATGGCTATGATGCCTATGTTTTGGCCTTGGAAATGGCCTAGTGATTGTATGGCTTAGGGCCTATGAACACTGTGGAAATAATGATGAAAATTGCACTAAAAAATATTAAGAAATAAACTTATAATTGGCTATTGAAATTTACAAATAACCTATAACTATCCAGTTTGACCATTACCTGAACCAAAAATATTACTGGATAGTAAATGATAATTTCATGAGAGAAAATTATGCAGTAAAATGAAGCATAATATACCTTAAATATTGGCATCTATAAAACTAAAAATAAATGTTAGAAATTTAACTAGTATAGCTTGGTTATGGCTATACCCAATCGACTTAAAAATTGAACTGTAAAATAAAATTCATAACATACTATTTTTTATTTCTAAATATTATAAGAAGATAATTTGTGATGTAATAAACATAAATTGAGTTAATGGCCTATTAGTTAGACACCCACTAGATGGGTTGACTAGTCAACTTAGGGATTTTAGCAATTGCTACACTATCTACTTTTTAGATAGGGCCGATACAGTGGCCTAGGTCCCTATTGGGGCCACTATACTAGTCTGTTGGATAGACAACTTTCTATCCTTGCCACCTGATGCCAGCTCTTAAATTTTTGATAGTGCAATAGCATAAGTCCCGCAGGACCATTGCACTAATCGAACAGTTAGACTTGGCTATACACATTCACTTGATCTTTGTCGATGCAACAGCGTAAGTCCAGTAGGACCACTACACTAGTCGAACAGTTAGACTTGGCTGTGGATATTCACTAGATCTTTACTGGTGCAATGACGTAAGTCTAGTAAGGCCACTGCACTAGTCAGACAGTTAGACTTGGCTATGACATTCATTTAATTTGGCCGATGCACCAGTTAGGGTCCAAAATGTGGATTGTTCTGTCTAGATCCAGTGTATTAAAATGTCATATACCTAGTCGGGCCTATCAATTTAATGAAATATATAACATACAACACTAATAATGGCAGATATTATCAAAGTTTCTAAAATTTGGCATAACTACCTGAATGATAAAAACCAGTATGTATCATTAGGGGTATTTTGGTAATTTTGCATGTATATCACTTATTGACCTGATAATTCAATCACTTGACTGTTATTATTGGAAATGGATTAAATTCATAATTTACATGATTTTAGATGATTAAATAAGTGGTAATCTATTATGTATAGGCAAAAAGGGTTATTTTAGTCATTTGACATGAAAAAGTAAATTATGGATTTAATAACCTAGAATAGATAGTAATAACCTTATATATGCATGAATGAAATATTTGACATGTTTTAAATGCTTCAGTTCACCACTGAGTATTATATACTTAGTTTACTTGTTCGGTGTATAGGTAATTCGAGTTAGAACAATCGCCTCATTATTTGTGCAGGTCCAGTTTAAAGGACAAGGCTAGAAGGTGTTGACATGGATATAATGTATAGTTTTGCACTCATGTACATATGTGGATAGATGGGTACCAGGTAATAGAGAGTTGTAATGTGTAATATGTAAATATTGAAGATTAAATTATGTTCTGTATACACATAATTTACAAGTTGACTTTAAATGTGTGAATGTTCATTTAATGCTTATAGAAACGAGCTTGAGGCTCTAGGTTTGATTATTTGATTGTGGCCTAAGGCCTATGATGTTGTTTGATGATTTGTGAATATAAGTTAATTATTTGGAGCACCAGAAGGATCCAAGAGATGTGAAATGTTTTATATAAATGCAATTTACAGGTTTAAATTTTGGGATAGTAACCTAACAACCATTATGTTGTCAAATTTTAAGAAAAACCCTAACTATCCTGGAATAGGCCAATATGATATGAATAATATGGTATGACCATAAGGAATACATAAGGAAAAATAGAATTGAATTTGGAGTCTAGTAGAACTAAATATTACAGATTAAGTAAAAGTTAAATTAATAAACATGGGAGAAATTAAAGGATGGGTGACCGAGTGGGAAGTGTATCGCTTATTAGGTTTCTTCAAAAATTCAGTAGGAGATGTTACATAAAAAATGCATGAAAATCCTTAAATTACATTCTAACCAAGAAAAGAAAAAAAAAATCAAATTAATTAAGAAAACGAAAAAAACATAAAAAAAATGAAAAAAATGCAAATTTGCCTATTTTCCAGACAAAAGCAATGATTTACAACCAAAATGGCCATTTCCAAAAAATAAAAAATGGCCATTTAGCCTCTAGGATAGAAGATAAATTTACAAAAAGAACAAAAAAAATAAGTATTCATAAAAAAGAGTAAATAATTGAATCACAAACATGTTGGAGATTCAAAAAGGATAATAAAATATACAAAAAATATAAAAGTAACAATAAAATAAAAATATTATATGGGATTAAATTACCTTGCCTAACTAGCAGATAGATAATTCAATCTCATAAATATTACAAGGTATACAAAATAATGACTATGCAATAAACAATATACACAAAAATAACTAAATAAAAAGAGAATAAATAAAATGCATGGAATAATGCAACATGAGATTAAACCACCATGTGTGACTCACAAATAGATGATTTATCTCAAAATAAAGAGAAAACATAAAACATATATAATAACATGAAAATAGGGACTAAACCATCATGTCAAATTGGTCAACATATTGTTTAATCACTTTAAAAATAATAATTAAAGGATCTAGTTTATTTAATGAGTATAATTGCCTTCAAAATGTTCCTAAAAATGATCATGATTGATAAAAATTGACTTTAGTCTCAAAAGAACAAAATAAGAAAATATTTTTTTAGTGTTTGAAAATGTTTTTAGCCTTTTGTAATTATACATTCTTCAAGAAAATCCTCTCCTCAAGGCTTATTTTCCTTTTCAGATGTTTGGAGGGAAAACTAGCATTTTGCTAATGAAAATAGTTATTTTGCCTTTAAAAATGACACCATTTTATTGAAATAGTCGAACAATAAAATGGCATATTTTGATAAGAAAATGGCTATTTTGCCTTCTAAAATAACACAGTTAAAATAAATTGAACAAAGAAATGATGCATTTAACAGGAGAAATAGCCATTTTAGTAAATGTCAAAATGATCATTTTCCATATAAAATGATGCCATTTTGATGAAAACCAAAGAAATTGATGCAAAAACCTTTTTTATGCCTTTCCAAACATTAAAAACTATAAAAAGTTATTAATTCTAAGAATAAATAAACTTTTAGTTAAAATCGACTATCAAGATCCCTACTTTCGGGAGTCCTTGTCTATCTTTCCATCATTAGGTAGTTTAAACTTAGAAGCCCCAAGACCAATCTTTATAGTTGCCCTTAACTTTTGAAAGGTAACCATAAAGTGTGCGAGGTGACCCAAAGTTCAAAAAGGAAGAGAGATGTGTGCTTGATTTGGGTGACCACTTTAACATGGATAATGCCATCAGCTAGGGCAAGACCATTACATCTAAAGGTTTGGAAAATTTAGATAGGGTGAAACCATTACATTTAAATGTTTTAAAAATTCAGATAGGGCAAAATAATTACATCTGAAGGTTTTGAATAAGACAAAGCAAAATTGGTACATCTGAATGTTTTGAAAATTCAAATAGGGCTAAACCATTAAATCTAAAGGTTTTTGAAAATTTAGACAGGGTGAAATCATTATAGCTGAAGGTTTTAAAAATCTAGAAAATGTGAAATTATTACATTTAAAGGGTTTGAAAATTCTGATAGCGCAAAACCATAAAGGATTTGAAAATTTATCATATTTAAAAATTTAGATAGGGGAAACCATTACATATGAAGGTTTTTGAAAAGGTGAAACTGTTATATATGAAGCATTATGAAAATTTAAATAGAGAGAAGTGTTACATCTAAAAGAAATTCAAATAGGGTGAAATTATTAAAGGGTTTTAAAAATTGAGACAAAGCGAGATTGTTACACATGAAGGGTTTTAAAAATGTAGACAGGGTGAAACTATTACATTTAAAGGTTACTATAGACACAGGGATTTAAGACACTTCCTAGCTCAGAGGATTTCTAATAATAAAATTCTCAAAAATCATATAATTCTCGAAGGATGTAAGAGAAGGCTTGCAAACCTAGCAAAATACCCTAAAAAATGTCTAACAACAACAATAACAATAACAACAACAACAACAACAACAACAACAACAACAATAATAATAATAATAATAATAATAATAATAATAATAATAATAATAATAATAATAATAATAATAAAACTAAAACAAGCCGCTTTGTGGGTATCACATGATGATGCCCTCATAGATATCATGTGATTGCCATGTGGCCATCTAGGATTATCATATGGCCATTTAGGATTGCCGCGTGGCCATCTAGAATTACTACATAGCCACATGGCCATTTTTTTGTATCATATTGGTGGATTGTGGAGACCATTTCTAGGCCCCACAATTTTTTTTTATTTATGTGCACAGATATTTAAACTAAATTATTTTTTAAAGGAGCCATTTATGGGCCTCATAATTTTTTTCTTTTTTTTTACTTTATTTTAATTTTAAAAGGAGACCATTTATAGGCTCTACTTTTATTTTATGTGAACATTTTTCTAAAAGAAAGAGAATATTTTTGAAAAAATAAAAAGGAGAGTGATAGCAATAACAAGAAAAGAAAAAACACATTTTTATTATTCTCTCCCTACACTTCATCTTCTTCCTCTCTTTTCTCTACAAAAAAAAAACATTAACAAACTCTAATTAAACCCATTTGAGGAGCCTGAAAATATAAGATTTTATTTGAATTTTGAAGGCCTAATCCTATAACACTTAGAAAACCTTTATTTTTTAGGTATATCCTTGAGGAAGCTCTTATAAGGGGCCTCTCTTTTTCTCCCCTTAATCACTAATTTTTTTGTGCTCTTGATTTATTTTTCTTTGGTTTTTTTAGCTCTTCTTTTCTTTTTTTTTTTTATGATCCATGATCCTATATAAAAATAGAGCTTTAAAAGACCCATTTTGATGGGTTTACTCCAATAGAAAGGGGAGAACTTTTCTTTTTATTCCATTTATTTTATTTCTTTATTCATTGATTTAATCATTAATATATGTGCATGTGTTGTTTTTCTTATTTTCTTTATTTTCTTATCTCATTATTTTTTTATCATTTCCTTTAGATGTATGATTCTTTATGAAAAATGATTTCATTAGCGAACCTACATAAAGGTTCAATCCATTTTGAGGGATGATTTTCCTCAGACATATGATGATTTAATGATTTTTCTTTATTCTCTATTTATGATTAGTTTGTGTTCTTGATTTTGTGTATATGATTACTTGTTTTTAATCCCTTTTTGATGATGTTCATTTCCTTTTGATGGCCATGAGTTCATGTCCTTTATTGTCTTCGTTATGCTGATTTTAGTTATTCTTTTGGTTATTTGTTTCTGTATTTATGTGTTGATTTAATTTATTCTATTTATAATTTGTTGTTTATTATTGTTAAGATGTTTATTTTAATTATGTTTTGTTGATAAGGATGTAAACATGGGCATGTTAAAATAACATTTTTAGCCCATTTTTGTGTCCAGGACACTGCCTTTTAGGTTCAATGATTTTTGATTTGAATGGCTTGGCTGACTATCCAAGTTAAAATTACCTTTTTGTCCCTAAAAAATTTTCATCTTAGTGGTTTATTTTCTTGACCATATTTGATGATATTTTAGTTCTATAGGAGGTTGAAGTAAGTTGTGGAAGATTTATTTTTATGTATTTTTATCATTTTATTGGTCTGTAATTAATTTTTCATTCAGCTTTCTAGAATAGTTGTAGCAGGATTTTTAGTTGTAATCATTTACATGTTTTCCTATATAATTCCATGCATGTTGCAATTAGTAGCTAAAATGATTTTTAATCCAATTAAAAATTAAAGTTGCACAAAATGTTTTATAAAAAGAAGTGCCTAAATAAATAAAAATAAAAATTTTGGGACCAAAGTCTTGAAATATCTAAAATTATTTTAATTTAATAAAAATAAGGTGTTTTAATTAATAAATGTTTTGATCAAAATATTTTAAGGACCAAAGTCCTCTCACTTAAAATTATTTAAATTAAAAGAATAAAGTTTTATGCAAAAATGAGGACTTTAAGCAAATAAAAATGTCTTAAATAAATTGATTTTTTAGAACTAATGTTCCAGTAAATCAAAAAATGATTTAATTTGATAAAAAAATCTTTCTTAAATAAAGGTTTTTAAATGGTATGTTTTAAGGACCAATGTCCTTCAATCCCTAAATTATTTGAAAAACTGAATAGATAGAAAGTTTTAAATAAAAGGGATCTTACTTAATAAAAGTATTTTAACTAATAAAATTAATTTTGAACCAATGTTCTGATACCTAAAATGTTTTTATTTAAATAAGATAAAATATTTTAACTAATAAAATGGCTTTCGAACCAAAGTTTCATAAGTCCTTAAAAAATTATTTTAATAAATAAAGTGAACATTTTTAATAAATCATTTTTTAGAATCAATGCTCTATCTATCCAATAAAATATTTTTGGATAATGACCTCCATTTAATAAATTGGCTTGATTTCATGTATATTAGATTTGTTGTTTTGATGTATGACATTTTTTTTATTTCCTTTAATTTTAATCATTTTTGACATGCTAATGTGTTTATATTAATTGCAATAATCACATGCTTAAAGGGCATGATAAAAATTAGAACCATTGAGATGAAAACCAATATTATGTGGTAAGCATCAATAAGAGGAAATTATTGAACCTAGAATCTCTTTGGTTTACTTTCTGAACTAACCACCTGAGTGGCGACTCACACTCACCACTAGGTAAACTGCCTTGTAGGGGACACTCGAGCTCTCATCCTTGTGTCGAATTTGGAACATGCCTTTTGAAGGCTTATTTTGGTCTAAATTAAGCACACAGTTGAGGTACCTCTAGTTGGCGACTCTAATGGGGAGTCTTCCATGAGAATTTTCTCTAAAAGTGCTTTATAAATAATATTGGTTGAGTCACTAGTTCTAAGGTTTATCACTTCTCAAAATTGCATTTCATACTAAAGCATTAGAATTGGTTAGGCATCCCTTTTTACCCTTGATGTCATTCCAAAACATGTAGCCCTTTTTACCCAATTTAGTGGGTTGTTAGGGATGATAATCACCACTCCAATCTATATACCTAAGGGTATATAAAATGATGAACCAATAGGTTGTTATCACCTATGATTGTGAAGACCTATTGGGAGGGACCTCATTTTGAGGACAATGATTTTGAGAATAGACTATACCATAACTTCATGTAATTGGCCTAGATACACATCCTTTTATGATACCATAATAAATTACATTTTATGTGATATAGGCTACTATTGTGAAATGAATTTCACCTTTTCTTCAAAGACAAGGTTTAATCTATTGGGCCTTTTATAACTAGGATGGATTAAACTAATTTTTATCTTAAAATGGCTAGAGTTCATCCAACAACAGTTCTCAAAATCTCTTACATGCTTAAAATAAAGAGCATTATGTTGCCAGTTTAGAACCATGCATCATTTGTGTTCTCGCATTCCCCATTAATGCTTGAATAATGCCCACCTAGGAGAGTTATGGTGAAACCATGTGTGTGGGAGAAATAAGGCTAGAAGGTGACTTGTATGTGTTTGTCTATGTTGCATATCATGTATACATACATCGTGCAATTTAATAATTGGCATGCACTATAAACTAATCCCTTATGGTTGACAACCATCATAGATCCATTATTGAGGAAAGCTGGAAAAGGCAACATAGTAGATCACCTACACCTATCTTGTCGAGTGTTGTTGAAGAAATAGTGGAGGATATAGTTGAGGAGATGGAAGATCATGTCCTCTTTACCTACTGAGAGTTAAACTAAATGCTTGAAAGAAATAAAAGTTTAAAAATGAGATGCTCACTACTTTAACAGCCACTCTAAGCTAGCATGTGAATGTTTAAGCTGGTGTATCTAATACCCTAAACCAATATACACCCCTTTCACCTACATCACCACCAGTCTAGATTCCACCCACTTCAAAACTTATGGATAAGCAAAAGGGGGTTACTTAGGTCAATATTGAGGATGACTATATTGAAGACTCAAATGATGATGATGATTTGATAGGGAAGATCCCTTCTATTAAAACTTCTGCTGTTAAAAAAGAAGACCCTGTCATCCATAAGCTTTAAGATAAGATAAAAGCTATGGCATTATTAGTTGCTAGAGGAAGAGGGGTTGATCTAAATGATGTCTCTCTTAAGTTTGATAAGCACTTGCCCTACAAGTTTTGTATGCCAAACATGAGCAAATTTGATGGGACATCGGACCCTAGGGTGCATTTAAAACATTATCCAAACTTAATGAAAAGGTAGAGGCTAATAATGAAATAAATCTTAGGTCCTTTTAGCATGTCATTAATCAACAAAGCCTTTAATTGTATCATAATTTGGAGTGAAGGATAAAGAAAGGTTAGGGTGATTTAGCCAAAGCTTTTGTTGACTAATGCTACTACAATGTTAGTGTTGAAGTGAACCTTAAGTATTTAGAGTCACTTAAACAAAAGAGTAATGAGACTTCCACAAATTACTTAGGGAGATAGGGATCCACTATGTTAGAGATGAGAGACAAGCCAAAAGAAGTAGATCAGATCAAGATGTTCATCCATAATGGTACCCCATATCTAGAAGATGGGTTGAAGGCTAAAGAAATCAAAGATTGGAAATCCCTTAAAGACATTATTATAGATTCGAAAGAAAAGAATAAGACTAGAAAAGGAAAGAGAGGATTTAGTTCTATTTAAAAGGGAAATAGTAAAAGCACTTAAGGCACTAAAACAACTGATGTATCTATTGTAGTTAAAAGGCACTGCTCTAATTTGGGATGACCTCCGTCATGTTGTCTTAAAAGGCTACAATAAGAAAGGAAGTTATAACCACTACCTACCAAGCCTTCTAAATCAGAAGGTTTACCTGGGCATCTTACTAATCAATATTCCAAGTACCACTAACATACAAGTCATCTCTATAACGACCCAAAAATCTCAATTTTTATGACTAGTACTTTCCTGGGATGAATAGTGTTCTCAAGATACCCCATATCTAGAAGATGGGTTGAAGGCTAAAAAAATCAAAGATTGGAAATCCCTTAAAGACATTATTATAGATTCGAAAGAAAAGAATAAGACTAGAAAAGGAAGGAGAGGATTTAGTTCTATTTAAAAGGGAAATAGTAAAAGCACTCAAGGCACTAAAACAACTGATGTATCTATTGTAGTTAAAAGGCACTGCTCTAATTTGGGATGACCTCTGTCATGTTGTCTTAAAAGGCTACAATAAGAAAGGAAGTTACAACCACTACCTACCAAGCCTGCTAAATCAGAAGGTTTACCTGGGCATCTTGCTAATCAATATTCCAAGTACCACTAACATACAAGTCATCTCTATAACGACCCAAAAATCTCAATTTTTATGACTAGTACTTTCCTGGGATGAATAGTGTTCTCAAGAATTGAGATACACTGAAGCTACTGGATGAAAGTGTTAGTCATAAAATAATTTTGGGCAAAGTTTGAAAACAATTGGAAGTCATTTGATTGGTTGAGAATGCTAAGAAAGTTTTTACGATAGTGTCTTGTGAATAGTGACATAGGCAAAGCTAAATCATAAATTATTTTCAAAGTTGCTCAGAAAAATTTTGAAACTTATATAACCTGATACTTAAAAATTCTAACAACCTTAATGGCACTAGAATCAAAATTTTTAGAGGTTGAGAAGTATTTTATTTGAATATCGGGATACATAAAAATGGCATTTTAATTTGATTTATTTTGTTTTTCGAACTCTGATTTTTAGAGTATGTGAGGCCATAATTAGTTTAATTTTTAATGGCTAAATAAGAATAAAAGGGGTCAATTATAGGAGAGAGAAAAATAAAGAATACATTAAAAAGTAATTTTTCTAAATACTATAAATATCGTCAAAATTAAGTAATTTTGGTTAAACTCTCAAAACAACTCTCTTCCATTTCTCCTCTCTTCTCTATCATCAGCCACTACGGAGAATTTCTCCATTTGTAAGCCATCAATCTCTATTAAGCCACCAATTTTCCACACTCCACTAAAAACCCATCCTCTCCATAGTCTCTAGATGCATAATTAAGTGGAAATATCAAAGGAAATCGGAGGAAATTACCTAAAAATGAGTTAGTGAATAGTGTCATTCTTTTGTTCAGGTAAGAATTTCTAAAAAAACCAATATTTTCCCTTATTCTATAAGTGCCCAAGACTTGAAAAATGTGGTCATTTGTAATTTTTGGATACCGTATGAATTTATATGAATTTTTCTAAATTGAGTCTGTAATGAGTAGTTACCAAATCGAAAAGGATTCATGATAAAGGCAAAATGAAGGTTTTTTCAGGCTTTGTGGAGTATTTCAAGCATGCTAGGCATGTGTAATTGATATAATTAGTGGATATATTAATTGCCCTAACTTAAGCATATTGTATGTAAATGTGTATATGTAAGCATAAATGAGAAGTTATCAAATGTATTAATAATTAGCATAGAAATAATGATTTTAGGATAAAATAAGATATGATTTGCATAATGTAAGAAGAATGATTTGGTGATATGTTTGTGTGTGTGTGTATTAATGGTCGAATGGCTTTAGGTGTGCAAATGTGTGTGTATGCTGACGTATATGTGTAAATTACCAAATAATGGCACCAAATGATGGATTATAAATTATAAATTATGAGATGAAATAGAGTAACATGATATTGTATCAAATAAACATATAGGTGTGTGAACATGACTTATGGCCGAATGGTCATTTGGATAGTTATAAAGTTATAGGTCATGTAATATGCATAAATGAGTATGTTTGATGACTTATGAATGTTTATAAATATGTGAATAATGAAAAGGTGTAATAAGAATAATAGTGGTAAACCTATCTTATGTGCATAAAATGCATGGAATTGATTATTACATAAGTTATATGGTGATTATGCCATTATAGGCATGAGAGTAGAAGTAAATGTGAAATGGAATGGAAAATATGAATTTGGTGCTTGACATTTATTTTGGGCTGAATGGATCAAATAAATTGGAG
>CANXYI010016804.1:0-11352 GCA_948208565.1 Hura crepitans
TAACATGCATAATCAATTATACCATAGGCATTTTGCCACCAAGCCTCATGTCCCACCATTCACTGTGCATCCATCATACATGACTCATTATATGCCCATTTGTGCACCCAAACACATATATAAGCCCATATCATCTCTAACATGCCTATTCAAATCACATATATACATGTATGCTTTTATACCCATTAGGCCACACACCTATTCATATGGATTTTATTCATTCAAATCACATTATATATCTAAAGCACATTAAACATCTCATATGACATGCAATTAAGTTATAGGTAAGCATAACAATCTCATTTGGGCATAACCATTCACCACTAGTATATTTAACATCCTATAAAGACATAATGTCCTTACAAACTCCCTATGATATTGTCATCAATTAATATGCTTCATCATTATACATCTAACATGGATACAAACTTATTTAAATCCATTTACATACATAAATATGCATATACACCTAAATACACCCTATTTACAACATAATGTACATATATGCACCATAAGAATAATATGGCTTTTACATAAATTTTTGCATAATTCAAGCATCTTAAATGTATCATCACACATCTTATTTATCATATAACACAATCAATGTCATTAATTACACACACTTGAGCATTTAGCATATAACTACACATATAGGCATAATATGTAAATTAAGGTATTTTATCAATTTGACACAATTTAATTCGATTATATATACCGAGAGGGTCATAAAACACTCTTGAGTATTGCCTACACCGTCCCTTTCCCTTTGTCTCATGACTTGTCGATTTTCTTAACTACAGGTTATAGATTCATTTCGTTAAAAATTGTAATAAATCATACATGCATTCAAAAATTAATCTAACCACATATAACAAATCTTAGGCATCCTAGGAATATAAGAAAAATATTAGGGTTCAAAAATTCTTACTCGAACAGAAGTTGGTCACTACTCATTGAGACTAAATTGGGCAAAATCCTTTGGTTTTCTTCGAATTTTCTACTTAAAATGGGCCTTAAAAATTGTGAAGACTCATTACTTGCAATCAAATGGTGGAAAACAATGTTAAATTAAGGGGAGAGAAATAAAAAATGGGGGAAGAGCTCCATTGATGCCATCAGCCTAAGGGAAAGGAGAAGGGGAGGAGTTTTTTTTTTATGAAATGTTGAATAAATTAAAAAATCATTTTTATTTCCATTTTCTCCTCTCTTTTTCCTCTTATTTCTCCTCTTCTTTAACATCAATGAATATGCAAAAATTATATTAATTTAGGCCTCACAAACCTCTAAAAATTATAGCTAAAAAATGAGAAAAATTAAATTAATTTGCCAATTTTTATATTACCTCATTTAAGTAAAAATTCCAATTCCAGTGCCAATAAGCTAATTATAATTTTTGAGTATTAGGTCATATAAATCTTAGAATTTTTTAGCAACTTTTTAATTATTTTACTATTCAACTAAAACTATATCTCTATTCACGTGACATTACTGTAAAATTTGACTATCGTTTTTAACCACCTAAATAACTTTATTTTGACTTCCAACTTCACCTAAAATTATGTTATAATTAATACTTCCATTCAGTAAGACTATTATAACCCGACCCTAGGAAACATTATTCACATCTCAGGAAGTACTATTCATAACATCAGGATTTTTTAAGCATTACATTACTTCTCTCTTAAGAGAAATGTCATCCTCAACATTACCCAGCTCAAAAAATTGTGGATATTATTTTCTCATATGAGCTTTCATTTCTTGAGTAGCTTTTTCCATCCTATAGTGCTTCTAGAGAACTTTCACCATAGGCACTATTTTATTTCAAAGCTCTTTACTCTCTTTGTCCAAAATCCTTATAGGTTCTTCTTCAAAGGATAAGTCTATGTTAACTTCGACCTCTTCTATTGACAATATATGTGTAGGATCCGATCTATATCTCCTATGCATGGACACGTGGAACACATCATATGTCTACTAGAGTTTAAGAAGCAAAGCTAGTTTGTAGGCTAGTAGTCCTATACGTTCTGTTATCTCATATGGCCTAATAAACCTAGGACTTAACTTCCCTTCTTTCTAAATCACAAAACTTTTTTCCAAGGTAAAACCTTAAGAAACACTTTGTCTCCCACCTCATATTCCACATATTTTCTCTTTAGATCAGCATAAGCCTTATTTATGTTGAAAACTACTTTCAATCTCTCTCTGATGATTCCTCCACATCCTTAATATAGTCTTATCCCATTAGCCTAGTCTCACTGAGCTCATTCCAACATAAAAGATTTCTACACTTCCTCCCATACAACACCTTGTAAAGAGCCATACTTAAGCTCGCTTGATGGCTATTATTATAAGCATACTCCGCCAATGATAGATAGCGATCCCAACTACACTTAAACTCAATGGCACAACTCTTTAGCATGTCTTCTAGCACCTATTTACCATGTTTCATCATGAACATAACATCATATACTACTTAACATCAAATCACTCAAGTATTAAAGTATTACCTGAATGATTCTTTCTGATTATCCATCAGTCTATGGATGAAATGCATGCTAAAACTCAATTGAGTACCCAAGGCATTGTGAAGTTTCTTCGAAAACCTCAATGTGAACCTTAGATCTTGATCTGATATAATAAAAGATGGCACTCTATGCAACTTGACAATTTCATCAACATAAAGATCTACTAGCTTTTCTAAGGAGTAATTAATCCTTATAGGTATGAAATGGGCAATCTTGGTTAACCAATCTACCACAACCCATAATTAATCACATTTCCTCCTTATTATAGGTAGCCCAACAATAAAATCCTTAGTGACTTTATCCCATTTTCATTCTAGAATTACTATAGGATGAAGCAATCTAGATGGAACCTGATGCTTTACCTCCACTTGCTCACAAGTAAGGCACTTAGTCACATACTCTGATACATCTCTCTTTATCCCTAACCACCAATAAGAAAGCTTTAAGTCTTTGATACATCTTTGTACTTCCATGATTCATAACATAAGGAGCATTATGAGCTTCTTGAAAAACTTGCTTCTTTAGCTCTTCCATGTTTGGTACATAGATTCTATCATGGTAGAATAAATAGCCATCATCCTTGATCTCATACTCAATAGAATTCCCCTCTTGGATAGCACTAATCACACTTATCATTCTATAATTGTCTCTTTAACAATCCTTAACTTACTGCAATAAACTAGGCTTAACTTGTATCTTTACTAACAAGGCATTATCATTTACCAGCTATAATATGACATTTATG
Organism: Hura crepitans; assembly: GCA_948208565.1. NCBI lineage: Eukaryota > Viridiplantae > Streptophyta > Magnoliopsida > Malpighiales > Euphorbiaceae > Hura > Hura crepitans. The sequence goes on from CANXYI010016804.1 coordinate 3,271, forward strand.
GCTCTGATGGTTGCCATAAACTTTTTGCTAATCATATCTGCCACCACATTAGCCTTTCTAGGATGAAAATCACTCAAGCAGTCATAATCCTTTATCCTATCTATCCATCTCCTATCTTAAGTTCAGCTCCTTCTGAGTAGGAAGATACTTTATACTTTTATGCTCAGTGAAAATATAACACTTCTCTATAGATATAATGTCTTTATATCTTCAAAACAAACACAATGGCTATAAGCTCTAAATTATAAGTAAGGTAGTTCTTCCCATGTGGCTTCAACTATCTTGAAGCATAGGTAATGACCTTGCCATCTTATAATAGAACACAACCCAACCCATTTTGAGACACATCATTATAGATGGTGAAGTCCTTCGTAGAAATTGGATGAGTAAGAATCGAAGCCTTAGTCAACATCATCTTGAGCTCATCAAAACTCTTATGATATCTATCATCCTAAGTAACCTTAACATATTTTCTTAATAATCGAGTTATAGGGGATACTATCAAGGAAAACCTCTTAATAAACCATATGTAGTATCCTACCAACCCGAGGAAACTCCTGATCTCTATAGTGTTCCTAGGTGGCTTCCACTCCATCATTGCCTCAACCTTACTAGGATCAACACAAATCCCCTCTGTAGAAGCTATGTGCCCAAGAAAAGACACTTCACTAAGCTAGAACTCATAGTTACAGAGCATGGCATACAACTTCTCATCTCTTAAAATCTGTAACACTATTCTCAAATGCTATTCATGCTCTTCCTTCTTCTTTGAGTACACTAAAATATCATCGATAAAGACTACCATAAACTGATCAAGATAAGGCCTAAAAACTATGTCTATTAAGTCCACAAAAGCTATAGGCATATTGGTAAGCTCAAATGGCATTACCAAGAAATCATAATAGCTATATCTCATTCTAAAAGTAGTTTTCGCCACATCTTACGCTTTCACTCTCAACTGGTAGTACCCAGATCTCATATTTATCTTAGAAAACATTCTAGTGCCTTTAATCTAATCAAACAAATCATTTATCCATGGTAAATGATACTTTTTCTTGATGGTCACTTTATTCAATTATCGATTATCCATAAATAACCAAAGTGGACCATCCTTCTTTTAACAAATAGAACCTATAATCCCCATAATAAAAAACTCAATCTTATAAAACCTTTGTCTCACAACTCCTATAACTCAATCTTTAACTTTTTTTTAACTCAGTTGGTGCCATTTGATATAGAGCTATCAATACCAGATTAGTGTTAGGTAAAACTTCAATGATGAACTCAAGTTCCCTTTCTAGAGGCAAACCTGGTAACTCTTCTAAAAAACATCAGCATATTCTAACACCACTGGTATGCTACTAGCATTTAGCTCTCTTATCTTGATGTCATACACATGAGCAAGAAAAGCGTTACAACCTTTTCTCAATATCCATCCAACTGTAATACCTAATGTAACATTAGATAGAAACTTTAACCTCTCCTACAACTGTGACTTCAACCCCATTATCATCCTAGAGAGTTAGCCTTTTTTGCTTGTAATCCCTAATTGCTTAACACTTGGACAGCTAGTCCATACCCTATATCAAGTCAAATTCCTCAAAAGGTAGTTTTATCAAGTCAGCTACAAAGTGGTGATCATGTATCCTCAAAGGACAATTTTTATAAACCCTATCAACTACCACATTTTGGCTTTATGGGGTTACTAACCATGATCTCTAGGTTAAAAGGCTCTGAAACTAAACCCTGATTTCAAGCTCATGGTGTGCAAACATAAGAATGTGTAAACCCTAAATTAATCAAAGCCAAAACAAGTGAATCAAAGAGAAGAAAAGTACTAGTAATGATGTTTGGCTTATTAACCTTCTCCTGTGCTCTAATGGCATATTGTCGGCTAATAACTCTATACTCATCTCTAGGCTCTAAACTGTCCTTTTGAGCTCTCTTTGCTTTTCATTCTCGACCTCCCTACTATTCTCTACTAAATATAGATGTAGATCTCTATCCAACACTAGGCCCCTTCGAACAATCTCTATGAAAATGATCCAGTGAACCATACCTATAATAGACACATGTCTTGTTCTGCAAATAGTCCCTTTTGTTTTGTTTATAACAAGTCAAACTTTGGGGTATTTGGCCACTCATAGCTATAGACCCTAGTGTACTGGTAGCCTATGATTGTTGTTGTCCAATCTTACTCTTGTTTCCCTATACTGACTTTTAGATCTGGCCCTATCTCTAAGTTTGCTGTGAAGCTCTAGACTGATAACCCTTAACTTCTTGCCTAACTATGGAGCTACACTAAATGCTCGATGTCTCGAAGATATTTTCTTCTAATAAAACTCTTTCTTCTCTTTCTATACCCCGCTATAGAATAACACATTGAAACTAGCTTAGAAAAGTCTCTAATTTTCATAGGAACCACTTGAGACTTGATGTCTACATGTAAGCCCTTCTCAAACATGTTACATTTGTTAGCTTTAGTGGTTATGCTCTCTTTGTCATATCTACTGAGCATGGTAAACTCCTTCTCATACTCCCCAATAGACTTTTGTTCTTGCCTGAGGTCCATGAACTACTGTCTTTTATCATCTATGTAATGCCTTGAAAATCTTAACATTTTGTGAATAGTACTTTTTCTAGGATGAATTGTGTTCCCGAGACCCAAGATGCACTGTAGTCACTAGATGAAAGTATTAATCATAAAATAATTTTAGGCAAAGTTTGAAATCAATTGGAAGTCAGTTAAGTGGTTAAAAATGCTAAAAAAGTTTTTTACAGTAGTGTATTATGAATAGTGACTAAGGCATAGCTGAATAGTAAATTATTTTAAAAGTTGCTCAAAAAATTCTGAAACTTATACGACCTTGTACTTAAAAATTTTAGTGAGTCTAATGGTACTAGAATTAGAATTTTTAGATATTGGGAATTAACTTTTCATAAATCAGGTAACATTAATAGTGGTGAATTTAATCAATTTTCCTCATTTTTTGAGCTCTGATTTTTTAAGGAGTATGGTGCAAAATAAGAGTGATTTTATTAAATAAAAATTGCAATTAATATAAAAATTGCAATTAATTGGGCATGGGAAGAGAAGGAAAAATTGGGGGAAAAGGAGAGAAAAATAAATTAAAAACAAATAATTTTTTGAAAGTATAAATAGTCAAAATTTAAAAGAAAAAGTCCACATTTTATACATATCATCTGCCTCTCTCCTTCTTCAAAGCCAACGTCTTTGGTCCCCCTCCCTTCACCATTTTTCTTCTCTTCCTCCTTTATTAAAGCCTTATCTTTCTCACTTAATCAAATTTATGGATCCTCCACATCATTAAACACTCATAGAAAGTGAAATATCCAAAGGAAAACACCCAAAGTTCTTAATTTTTTGATCCTGTAAATAGTGAACAATATTGGTTTGAGTAAGATTTTTTAACTTCTATTGTTTTTCTTAGGTTTTAGGGATACCTAAGAGAGTTTGTTTTTATGGTTTTAGATTTTAATTTGGAGCATTGGGGATTTATTATGAATTTTTAAAGAATTTTTCAGTTAATGTTAGGGATTTCATATCAAAATTGAGATAAAGGCAAATCAAAGGTGTAGATAGGCCTCGGGTTCCTTTTTGACCTTCTCAATATGTGGAATCAAAATATAATATGCAATTTCACTTATAAACATTAAATTCCATATTATGCATATTATGTAATACATGCTCATAAATGTGTTATGCCATCAATGTGATGTATTTAATGAGTTATATGGCTTATAGAATGTATGTCAATATGTTTTAGATGATGAGAATTGATTAGGATCAAGTGAATGTACATAATGTGTTTGTTGTGTCATAATATGCTTAATATGGAGCATAATGAGGTTTGAATTGCTTAATGTAGTAATTAAGGTTAATTAAGCATAAAATGGTGTTAATAAATGTTCTTGATGTATATGAGTGTTGATGAAACTGTGAAAATAAATTAGAAATGAATAATGCTCAAAATGTGCTTATTCCAGTTATAAGTACATATTATGGAAAATGACGCTAATTATGCATATATGCTTTTCTTTTAGGGTATTAAGCATGCTTAGTGTGCTTTGCACTATGTCTAAAGAATATAGACTAATTATGATTGTTTTTAGTGTGTTGGCCAAATGTTCAAAGTGCAACCATATGTGTGTTTGGCACTTAAATGTTAATGGATAATGCATAAGGTTAAGTGATACATAAAAACATGAATTTTGTATGGTTAGGGTTAAGGTAAAGAAATGAAACACCATACACATGTATAAGCATTTATAATCATAGAGCATAAGTAATAAGTAATTTGTGGTGAATGGAGCAATGGTCATCTTACATATAATTAGGAAGCATTTTAGAAAAAAAATGACTAATTAATGGCTATGATGGCTTAATGGCCTAATTTTGTTATGAGGCTTATAATTCTATGTTATGAGCACTAATTATGTGCATGTAAAAGTTGTGAATTATGGCTATGAAATATGTGTGTTGGTAAATGTAAATAATGCCAAATGGGTATGTATAATCGAATGGCACCATGAGAATACATGTGCATAAGAACTCATGAAATGTGAGAAATAGTGTTCATACATATTTAACGTATTGCTTATGACTATAAACATGAATGAGATCATGTATGAACATAATTTAGAACCAAAATAGGTTATAAAATCAAGATAAGCTTAAAAGTGTGATTACGCACTAAGTATACCATAATATGGATAAAGGAATTAAATTTGAGCATAATGTCTCTTGAGTGAACTTATGGCCTTAAATAAATGTGTAAATGGTGAATACATGGTGAAAACCATAAATGAAATGAAAATGGTGTTTGGATATACATATGGCACAAATATGGCGTAAATGCATGTTAAAAGTTGCATGATCGCTAAAATGACATTTTCAAGGAAATGAATCAATTTTAGTCACTTGATAGCTAAAACAAGTAAGTTAAAAGCTACTTAAACTTAATTAAGTTGGTGAAACTAGAAACACATCATTTTAGCCCATAAGACACACCTACCTAGAAATGGATAAGTTGAATGATCAGCTAGGGAATGTAGCAACTGCTAGGGCAATTCGATAATTTGATGTCGATTTATGGGTTCACTTTTAGTCTAACCCAAGGACCTATATTTATAATCTTTAGTTCCTATATAGGTGCAGCCATCGTATGGTCCCGTAGGGGCCACTGCATAACTATATACATGTGCAGTCATGTAAACCTGGATAGGTATTGCATAACTTGTCATATGCTGGTGTAGCAGCCGTAAGGTCCAAAATATAGGCCATTTCATATTTCTTAATCCCATTATCCATAGGGTTAGAGTAATAAAAAATGGGTTTAATAGACTATGGCAAGAATTTGAAAATCTACTTATAATGTATATTATGACTAAAGTGGTAGTTAACTGCATGTATGAATTGATAATGTTTTCTTGAGACTATTAGTTGATTTTAAATGCAGGTTTACCATATATGTATGGGATGGATGCCTTTATGCATGATGTATGACTTTTTGGTTATAAACACGACATATCACCATTTGCATGAATATTATGAAATATGTGTACTAATTATGCATAGAAATGAATTATATATACATATGGTATGTTAAAATGTCTATAGCATATGTTACTTCAATTACACTACTAAGTATTCACTTAGTGCATTGTTTGTTTATGATGCATAGGTAAGAAGACTTTTTGAGACTTTAGCCTTAGGACATCAAGGTTATCAAAAGAAGGATACTCTTTTGGTAAAAATTTGCAAATATAGTATAGTTTGTGATGTATAGGTAGCACTCAATGTATAATGTAAAAGAATTGGCCTAAATTATCTAAAATGTTTCTTTTTGCACTTTAAAATTTGTAAACTCTTATAAACTATTAAATTGTGTATTTTGTTATATGATATCTCTTTTTGAGGTTGAGATACCTTGTGATTGTGTTTGTGTGTTGTAGAGTGATTAGAGGATCACATGAATGTTGTGGAGATGTGTGAAAGTTTTAGAAGTGTATTTTTCTTATGCAATTTACTACTTAAAAATTTGAGATAGTGCCCAGTACAGCTATTATGTTGCTAGAATTTTAGCATGAGGATTTCTAAACTTTTAAATATGTAACACTAGTTGAAAAAGTTTTTGAAAACTCATATTTTCATACATAATGTTTCAATAAGAATGTTTTATAATGAGTAATGGTATATGTGAGTTTAGATATCTCGATTTGCATACATTCTTTCATCGAGCTCGTCATTCAGATTGGGTAAGGGGTGTTATAATCTAGATAGTCATCTGTGATGTACTTCTTATGGAATTCTGACATAAAGAAGTCCCATGTAATCTCCTCTTTAATCTTGTACTCAATCAAGTCTTCCTACCACTTTGATGCCTCTTCTTGCAAAAGTGATGTGGTATATATCACCCTCTCCTCTAGGGTGCATCTCATCTACTTTATAATCTTTTCTATACAGTCTAGCTAGTACTCTGCCTTTCCAGGCTCCATCTTGCCTTCTCCCTTGAAATCTATAGCTCCTATCTTCTTAACTCTCTTTAGATAAGTCTTCTAAAGAGTTAAAGGAACCTTTGGCTGCTATATTGGTGGTGAAGCAGTAGTTGTATCCTATCTCAATAGGTGTAACATCTCCTTTAGAAATACTGGTAGAGCTTGTCTAACTAACTGTGCATATCCCACAACATTACCTGAAGTAGATACAACTCTAGTGACCTTTAGAGCTACAGTCACTAGAGTATGACTCTTGACTTCTTCCTCGTTAAGATATGCTAAAGCACTTATCTCATCTATAGGGAAGGGAATAAGTCAAAAGCCCTAATATCATAAATTATGTGATGTATAGTCTAGACTTTAAAGCACTCATATATCAACTAGGAACAACTAAACTATGACGCTCCCTACTAGACTCCTAAAGAAACCTAATGGGCGATGTACTTCCTACTAGGTCACCCATCCTAAAATTGCTTCAGGTTTACACTCCTTAACACTTACAGGTTATTTTACAACTTTATCAAATATTGCTTAATTTCTCAGTTTATCCTTTAAACATTCTTATATAAGGTATAACAGGCCTAGAAAACTAGTTAGCAAACATTTTACATGGTACAAAAAATTAGGCAGCACAAGAGCTACCCAGGTGACATTCTAAAATTTTTTTTCACTTGTAAAAGAACTTCTATAATTATTATCAACCTAACTCCTTCTCCTAGACCCTCTGGTCCCCTCAGTCACCTTATCACACAGTTAATAAACACATCATAGTTACATAGGGACTCAGGCTCACAATCATCAGAAAACTATAGAAATAAGCCATCCAGACGAACAACCTGTTTATATACATTACACCTACTTTTTTTAATATATACAAACACTAGTAACTTCTAAGCATGTTAAACTCATAACCAATAGTGCTTACTTGAGTGTTGATTAAAAAATAAAGAAAAAGACATCTATGTACCATTCACAGTCTGTGCTGCCACAATGCACAATCTTTAAGGCTAGACTGCTTACATTTGCAACCTACACACCAAAACACTAGTACGCTAAGTATAAAACTTAGTGGTGAATCTAATGCATTAAAACATTTCAAATGTAGGTACTAAGATGTTATAACAAGCTATAAATGCAAGGCATTAGTTCCAATTAATTAGTCTCCTGATTCATTTAATTACAATTATGCCATTATAGAAATTTCAATAAATTTAATCATTCAGTGATTTGATATCATTCAGGACTGTACATTAATTTAGTATAATTTAATAAGCTTGACTAGATAGAGGACACTTAAAGACACTAGACCCAGAGGGAACTAAAACATTATGTAGTAGCCCACATTGTGGACCTCGACCGCTGCACCAGATTGGTCTGATAGTAGGGATTAGTTCACTTGAACCTCCTAATACTAGATAAGAGATAGTAGGGATCAGTCTATAGACCTCTCAATATCTCAAACAAAACAACAACAAGTCACATTATAGATAGCAAGGATCAATCTGTAGACCTTTAAATATCTAAAAATCATAGCAACGTTAAAAATTTCCAAAGGATAGTAGG
>CANXYI010016943.1:0-18851 GCA_948208565.1 Hura crepitans
CTCTATAAAAGACCTACTTGGAGAAAATGATAAATAATAGAGCTGAGTTCTTTAAAGGAGAGGAGCAAGAGGGATCAAACAAAGCTGAGTATTAGTTAGATAAGACATTGCATATTATGCAATAATTGAGATATGCTCATGAGGAGTATTATATATTGTGCCACTTCCATGTTGTTAGAAAAAGCTTTTAAGTGGTGGGAGACCATTACAGAACATAAGTCTTTAGAGGATCTGACATGGGTATTCTTTCTCCATGAATTTAAGAAAAGTATATCACTGAACACTACTTGGATTAGAAAAGATAAGAATTTATGGTTCTAAGGTAGAGGCATAGAACTATATTAGAGTAAAAAAAAGAGTTCTCTAGGCTCAGTAGGTATGCCAGAGTGGTTGTTGCCATATAAGAAGATCGTTGTAAGAGGTTTGAGATAGGGTTCATAAAGATTTAAGATTTTTTTGCTTTGGTTTTTACATACCAGTCAATAGAGTTGGTCCATAATTTGAAGGAGAAAAGAGATGGCTTTTAGAAGAAGAAGTCTTTTAGATAAGGCCAAGAGAATTCAGTGTCTGTAGTTGATAAGAAATAGAAGGATGACCAATCAAAGTAACAACCTAGTCAGAAACAAGAACAATCATAAAATCCAATTAAAGATTTAGAGCTCAGTTAAGATAGTAGACTCAAGTTTTAGGTGCCTCTAGATCTATAGCTAGTAGCTCTCTTCCTCTTCAGCATGAACATTGTTAAAGAAGACACAGAGGTACATACTGGAATACGATGCTTAGAGTATGTTGGAGATGTGACTCTAAAAGCCATATGTTTCAAGATTATCCATATAGACCTAGAGATTTGATTTAGAAAAAGGATAAGAAGGTTATAAGAGATAGAGCTAGGGAAAGTTAGAGGGATAAGAGAGAGAGTAGAGCAGAGCTCTAGCTAGGCAGTATGCCATCCGAGCTAAAGAGGATGTGGACTTACCTAATGTTATAATAGGTACTTTCCAACTTTTTGATTTACCTAATTTAGCATTGATATATCCAGGGTCCACACACTTTTATATCTACAAAACATGAGCTTTAGATTAGGGGTTAGTGTCAGAAGATCTTGATATAGCTATTATGGTTAGCAACCTGATAGGACAACATATAGTTGTGAACAAAGTGTACATAGATTGTCTTTTGTCAATTCAAAGACATGCTTTCTCCATTGATCTCATTGAATTTTCTTTCAATGAGTTCGATATGATCTTAGGCATGGATTGGTTATCCAAGTATCACATAGTGATGGATTGTAAAAAAGAAAAGGATCATGCTCAAAGCTAGTGATGGGATATAAGTGATAGTAATAAGTAAGAGATCGAACTCTATGTCTAATGTTATTTCTATAATTATGGCAAGAAGAATGATAAGGAAGGGTTGTCAAGTGTTTTTAGCTCATGTGCTTGACACTAGAAATGAAGAGCCTGATGCAAGCAAGATACCTATTGTATTAGAGTTTAACGATGTCTTTCTAGAAGAGCTACCTGGTTTAACACTTGAAAGGGAGCTAAAGTTTGGTATTAATGTGTTGCCAGGCACAACACTAGTTTCTATAGCTTCATATTGGATGGCTCCTATGAAGTTGAAAGAGTTGAAGTTGTACTTTTAAGAACTTTTAGATAAAGGTTTTATTAGACTAAGTGTTTCACCTTAGGGAGTAGTGTTTTTGTTTGTTAAAAAAAAGAATGGTTCCTTAAGGTTATGTGTTGAGTACAGACAACTAAATAAAGTTACAATCAAGAACAAATACCCTTTACCACAAATTAATGATCTATTTGATTAGCTTAAAGGGGCTTGTGTCTTCTCCAAGATTAATCTTAGATTCGAGTGTTATCAACTAAGGGTAAAAGAGGTGGATGTACACAAGATAGCCTTTAGGATAAGATATGGCCACTATGAGTTCTTAGTGATGCTATTTGTGTTAGCCAATATACTGGTGGCATTCGTGGATCTCATGAATCAAATCTTTAGACCATTCTTAGATCAATTTGCGGTGGTCTGTATCGATGACATTCTTATGTATTCAAAGACCTAGGATGATCATGCAAAGCATTTGAGGACTAATCTACAGATGTTAAGGGATAAAAAACTCTATGCCAAGCTCAATAAGTATGAGTTTTAGCTAGAGGAAGTGTCATTTTTAGGGCTTATAGCTTCAATAAAGGGTATTAGAGTTTATCCCAATAAGGTTGAGGCTATGATGGAATGGAAACTACTTAGGAATACTATCGAGATTAAAAGTTTCTTAGGTTTTGCAAGCTATTATAGGAGGTTTGTTGAGGGGTTTTCTTTGATTGTAGCCCCTATGACACATCTTTTGAGGAAGAGTGCCAAGTTTGTGTGAGATAGGAAGTGCTAGGAGAGCTTTGATAAGCTTAAGAGCATGTGATAGAGGCTTTGATCTTAGTTCAGCCAGTTTTAGGGAAAGAGTTCACCATCTACAATGATGATTCCTTAAATGCATTAGAATGCATACTCATGCAAGAAGGCATGGCAGTTGCCTAAGCTTTAAGAAAATTAAGACCTCATGAGAAAAATTACCCCACTCATGATTTGGAATTTGTAGCAATTATGTTGGCTTTAAAGATCTGGAGGCACTACTTTTATAGAGAAAGATGTTATTTCTACACCAACCATAAAAGTCTAAAGTATCTTTCCACTCAGAAGAAACTAAACTTGAGACAAAGGAGATGGATAGAGTTAATAAAGGACTATGATTGCCTTATTAACTATCACTTAGGGAAGGCTAATGTAGTGGCAAATACATTAAGCATGAAACTTATATCATCCTTGAAAGTAATAAATGTCAGTTTAAATTTGCTTGATGATAGGGGTTTGTTAGCTGAGCTTCAAGTCAATCCAAGTTTTTTTTAGTAAGCAAATGATGCTCAGAAGAATGATCATAGATTTTAGAATGTTATAAGCATGATTCAATAAAGAAAGCCTACTGAGTGTTATATTAAGGATGATGGTTATTTGTATTGTCATGATTGTCTATGTATACTTACAAGTGAGGATATGAGACAATGGATCTTGCACGAAGCACAAAATACTCTATATTCTATGTATCTTGGTACTACCAAGATATACTAAGACTAAAAGACAATTTATGAGTGGCCATGAATAAAGAGAGACGTAGCTAATTTTATGACTAGATGCCTTACTTGTCAGCAAGTTAAGGTCGAGCATTAAGTTCTATCTAGATTACTTCATCCTATAGTAATTCCAGAATAGAAATGGGATTAAGTCATTATATATTTCATAGTTAGGTTTCTAATGACTAGGAGCAAGTGTGACTCTGTATGGGTTGTGGTTGACAGATTGACCAAGTTAGCACACTTTATTCCAGTGAGGATAAATTTCTCTTTAGAGAAGTTAGCAGAGCTGTATATTGATAATATCATTCAATTGCATGAGGTGCCATCTTTCATTATTTCTAATCGAGATCCCAAGTTTACATCAATGTTTTAGAGGAAACTCCATAATACTTTGGGAACTAGACTCAGTTTTAGCATGATGTTTCATCTACAAATGGATGGTCAGTCAGAGAGGGTTATCAAAGTTCTAGAGGATATATTGAGAAGTTATGCCATTGATTTTAAAGCTAGTTAGGACCATTACCTCTCTTTAGTAGAGTTTGCTTATAATAACAATCACCAAATGAGTCTAGGTATAGCTCCTTATAAAGCCCTATATGGGAGAAGATGTAGAACTCTATTATGCTGTAGTGAGCTTAGTGAGAATAAACTTATAGGGCCAGATTTAGTTAAGGATGTGGAAGAGAAAGTGAAGATTATTAGAGATAAGCTTAAGGCTGCTTCGAATAAATAGAAGTCCTATGCATATTTAAAGAGAAGAGACATCTAGTATGAAGTAGGTAATAATGTTTTCTTTAAGGTATCTCAATGGAAGAAAGCATTAAAATTTGGTAAGAAGGGTTATCTAAGTCTGCATTTCATTGGGCTATACGAGATAATAGAATGTGTGGGTTTATTGGCTTACAAACTATCTTTACCCCCTAATTTATAGTAGATTCATAATGTGTTTCATGTATCTATGCTAAGAAGATATATATTAGATCCAACACATGTGTTATCAGCTAAAAAAGTAGATATATATCTGAATTTGTCATACAAAAAGGAGCCAGTGTGGCTTGAGAGGATAAGGAGTTATAGAACAAAACCACGCCTTTGGTGAAGGTTCTGCGCCAACATCATGGCATGGAAAAGGCAACTTGGGAAAGTGAGGCTTAGATAAAGGAGCAATATCCACACCTCTTTGAGGACAAAATTTCTTTAAGAAGGGAAGTAATGTAATGCCTTGAAATCCAGACTATTATGAATAGTACTTTTTGAGATGAATACTGTTTCCTGAAACCTAAGTCACACTAATTAGACCAATGGGAAGTATTAATTATAAAAGAATGTTAGGCAAAATTTGGAGTCAATATGAAGTCATTAAGGTGATTAAAAATGCAAAAAAAAGATTTTACAATAGTATCTTGTGAATAGTACCATAAGCAAAGCTAAACCTTAAAATATTTCAATTTTTTGCTCAAAATAATTCGGGATTAATACAACCTAATACTTAAATATTCCAAAGAGTCCTTGGCACTAGAATTGGAATTTTTAAATATTAGGAGGTATTTTTATCGAAAATCGATCTAAGTTATTAAGTTATGTTTTATTAGTTTTTCTCGATTTTTAAGCTTAGATATTTTGAGGCCTATGCAATATGGATTTTTATGATTTTAGGGATTTTTATTAGGGCATTTAGAAGATAAAAAATAAGGGAAATTAAAGAAGGAGGAAGAAAGAAAATAAAATTTGTTAAATTATATACACATATAAAAGGGTGTTAAACCATTTATTTCTTAGTCAATGTTGTAATAGTGCCTTTTCTTCCACCTTTTCCTCTTAAGAAGCCGATGGCTTCTCCCTATTTCCTGTCCCTCTTCTTTTCTCCTTCTCCCTTAAATCTATCCCTCCATTCACGAATTTAAAGCCACCAATCCAACCTTTAAGACCTCCAAACATAGATTCTAGCTTGAGTTTTGAAGAAAAATAAAGGATTTTTTGATTTTGAGTCTTCGATAAATAGTAACCAAATCTCAATCATTGTGACATTTTTCCTATATTCTATGGGTGCCTAAGAATGTATATATATGGGCATTTTGATTTTCGAATGAGTAGTTGACTTATTATGATTTTTCTAAATTGAGTTTGTTTGTATTCATAAACGAAACCATGAAATAAGCTTTAAAAGGGAAGGAAAAGATGTGAGCTGGTTTTAGGCAAGTGTTATAATTTATTTTGGTATGTGTACTCATCTTGGTATGTAAATTTAATGTGTGTGTGACCATTTAATGCTTAGTGATGCATATTTATAACATTTATGCTTATGAAAGTTATGAGCAATTAATGATATTATGCATGAATGTATGAAATTGAGTGTATGTTAGCATGATATATTGATTAACAATATGTTGAGGGCTTGAAAAAGTTGGGGACACAATTTATGGGGATGATATGCATGATTAATTAGTGGTCATGTGATGTATGAATTGATTGATTATGGAAATTTTGAACAATTAAGTAAATAAGTATGTGATTGGTGGTATGTGTGTGCCTATGGAGGAAGCCAAAATCTCTCATTAGTTGTTATGAAGTGGATATGATATGATATGTTAGTGTAAAGCTTAATGTATAATTAAATTAATAATAATTGTTAAGAGATAGTTTATGATGTAATTTGATGATTTTAAGTAATGTGTGAATTATGCAATGTATGATGGAAGTTACGTTAATACTTATATATGGCTTGGTAAATGATGTAGCTTAAACCATTTTTATGTCAAAGTATGATTGAAATGGTCATGTGGTGTTTTTAATGCATGAATCATCTTTAAATGTTCCATTAAGTAATACATAGTTAAGTTGTGTTAAATAATGTTAATTGTTTTATTAGGTCACAAGTATGGCTATGATTTGAACATGGTCATAAATCAAATAAGATGTTATTAATTGAATTAAAGGAATGTAATTAATAAGTTATTAATAACCCATATGTTTAGACAACCTAGATTGGATAGGTTAACTAGTCAACTAAGGAGTTTAGGCAGCTACTAGTGTACCTCTGAGTGCGATGAGACCTTTGAATTCATTGTATGATTTTTAGTTTAAGGAGACCTTCGGATCCATGTTATGATTTTAATTTTGATAAGACCTATGTGTCTATGTTATGATCTTTGAATTGATGAGACCTGCTGGTCCAAATTATTATCTACGAGTTGATATGGCCTTTGGGCCAAGTAATCTCACTATCTAGTTTATGGATATTTGTCTTTTTGGTATGGACATATGTTAAGAAATATGAAATAAATTGGTTAAGATATTTGGTAAGTTGCTTAAATGTGTATAAGCATGCTATGTTTGTGTGACTTATTTGCATGCTTAAAATTTTGATTCTTATTTGGAGTGTATATAATGAAACCTTTCTTTTTGTGTTATATGTTTATATGACCATGCATATTAAGTCATATTTTACTTTGTTATGTGATGATCATAATCATGAAGTGCATGCTTATGTTTGTATGATTACATACTAAATTGGATACACCACTAAGCAAAAGCTTAGTACATTGTCCTATTTTTGTGATGCATAGGTAAATGCTACAAATTAAACTCAAAGTCTCGGTACCATAGGAGATTAAAAAGCTACCTTTTTAGGGTATTTTGATTTCTTTGTATAATTTTTGGTGATACAATTAGTAAGATAACACTTTTATGTATATGAGGGATTAGACCAAATCTATAATCTATAATTATGTTTTGTAAACCTTATTTAACATATGTTTCACATTTTATTTCTTCTTTCTTTAGAAGCTTTCATAAGATTGCTTAACTTGTATGATATCTCTTCTTTATGAATGCTTATGGAATGCTATCATGTGTTGAGTTATGAAGGGTTAAATAGACCCAAAAGATGTTGGAGTGTGATGAAAAATTCATAGAAGTGTTTATTTTGATAGATTACTATTTGGGATAGTGTCCTAGTACAACTATTATGCTGCTGGATTTTTGACACAAAGACCCCAATAGTATAACCCAAAAATGGTTTTTGATAATTCATGTTTTTATCACATTAAACATGTAAAGTATGTTTTATCAAGAAGAAAGGATTTAAATTCTTTTATGGATTTTTATATAGTGTAGTTCAGATATTGGTAGTGTGTCACTCCTTATTTTGGTCCAATATACGAAATGGCTAAAGGGTGTTAAAGATCTTTCAATGTGATTTAATGGATTAATGTTGAGGATTTGATGTTAATATGACATGTAAATAGAATATTACTCTAACAAACCTAGAATAGTTAATCAAGATGGGATAGATTAGCATGCTAGTTAGGGAACGATTAATAGTTGCATCTATTTGGCTATATGAGCTCACTTGTTTTTAGTTCTATACCTTCACTTGGTATTAGACACTTCATGCCTCATTGGCTTTTATATGATGCGTATGATGTACCTCACTTGTTTATCATATCATGATTTCTCTCATATGATAGGTATTATGGTACCTCAATTGTTCATCATATAGAAGAATACTTTGGTATCATGTAGTTCTATTATCTCGCTTAATTTTTGGCTATGATAGGTGTATTAAGGCATATGAAGTTAATCGATCAATAATAGTTATAAGAAAAGTGATTGTACACACTTTCACACACACAATGCTAAATTCTAAAATAAAATGTGTAAATATTGTATTTTTGATTTATATAATTCTTTTTTACATAGATATGACTAGTGGATGTAGGTGACAAGAAATAAAGATGATGTTAAATGAGCTTTGCATGTTATGGGATGTTAATATTTTATATTAATTAATTATATGATAGTTTGGTGTGAGTTATTCTTACTTACTTACTATTGTAATGAGTATAAACTTGCTTTATTTTTATTTATTTATTTACTTTATTGAGTACACCACTCAGCTTTTGCTTAGTGCATCATTTCTTTGTTGAAAATGCATAGGTAGGAGAGTAGAAAGAGAGAAAGCAGTGAAAACTCCTCCTAGCAGTCACCTTTTTTGGAGGCACACATGTGGTAGAGGATCTACCATTTTTAATTCACACTATCATTTATTTTTACACGTGTTTGAATATTTGTAATGTAATTAAGAACTTGTTTGTAAGTTTTGTACTAAGAAGTTACATAATAAGGATAATTGTAGTTAACATTTCGTTATAGATAAATATATGCATTAGAATGAATGGTGAGATTGATGACGCATGAGCAAATTGAAATTGATGAGTAAGAAGTAGTATGGCATGTACGATTATTATTAAAATGCTTCTTTTGTAGGTTGTAAGTTTGATAGGTCTTTTAGTTGCTCTATTATGCTAATGGGTTTTAGAGAGCCAAACATTATTTATATATATGTGTGCTATATTAATGATGTGTCATGTTTAGATTCAAGGGTAAGTGCTTTATAAAGTTGAATGCAAAACACCTTATTTGGGACCAAACCCGAATCTAGATTTAGTGGTATTACTTTTGGTGGTATTAGAGCATTAGGTTTAAGCATTCCTAGGTTAAGAATCATTGTATATGTGTGTTATGGTGTGCCATCATGCTTTTTCATCATTTCAATTGACTGCTAGGATGTTTATGTAAGTTACTCTCTTTTCCATATAGATAGATCATTCTTCTCTATGTTACAAGGATGATGATAGAGTGGAAAGTCACGCCTCAGTTCCTAAACCCTTAATGGGTAGACTGGTGGTATCTAGACAAGTGTCTATTAGACAAGCTACCTAGCCACATCATCCTTTACCCTCAAAATTAGTTGAGCTATTAAGATAAGTGGTAGGCTGACTAATACCACAACAGCCACCACTAGCTCTAACTGTCGCCTTTACCTCTACCACCACCTATGAAGACTTTAAGGGAAAACCTCCACATTAATGGGGCTAAAGATTTTAGAGGCAAGAAAAAGGATGATTCCTCTAAGCCAAAGTTTTGGCTATAGAAAATAGAGAGGATATTAGAAGACATGTATTGGACACATGAAGAGAAAGTGGAGGGTGCGACATCACTTTTGTATAAAGATGTGCACTAAAGTTGGATAAAGGCTCAAGAGACAAGTTGAGGTTTCATCCTTATCAAGCAACTACATGTGAGTTCTTTTTATCCTCTTTTAGATACAGATATGTGGGAGGATTTATCCAAAGAATAAGAGAAGTAATTTATTCATATCTATCAAAAATAGTTTGTTGTGTTAGAATATGAGCAAAAATTTTTGAAGTTGAGTTAGTATGCACTAGAGATAGTTACAGATGAGGAAATTAAGTGTTTCCACTTTAAGGATAGGCTACATGATTTTATTAGGGTTCATATTATTAGGCAAGAGATAGTCTATTTTACCAAGTTAGTTAATGCTACATTGAATGTGGAGAAAGTAAAAGTGTGAGGGAGTAATAGGAAAGAGAGATAATAACATAAAAGGCCTCAAAGTAGTATGGTTATACTTTTAAGGGCAAAAGACAAAAGGGCTTCTAATCATAATCATAGGGTAAGACTCAGACAAAAAAGTCAGGCCATGGATCCACTCATAGAAGGGGTAAGCAAGGATCAGTGACTAGTGCCCTAACCCCAGCAAGTAAAGGATATGTAGCAACCAAGCTTTGTGAGTATTATAGGGAGACTCATGGGGCATAGTGTAGGAAATTACTAATGGGTATTTCTTTTATAGGTCTAAAGAATACACAATGAGGGATTATATCAAGAAGAAGATAGCACAAGCTACTTAGAGTTGAGGAACTACACTTATAAATCAAAAAGGTAGGAGATTTGATCAAGGTGATAAGGTAGGAACTTTATCGAGGGCTAGGTCAAAAACTATAAACCAACCAAAGACTAGAACATCAACGAGACAATATGCCATTCATACATAAAATGAGTAGATGCTACTGATGTGATAGTTAGTATCTTTTTTTTATCTTTGATATTACAACATGTGTATTAATATATCCTAGATCCACTCATTCTTATGTTTGTACTTAACACATGAGAGAGGATTACATGCTAATAAACTAGACATTGATATATTAGTGACATCCTTTTAGGTAAAATGTAGTAGTTAACAAAGTATATAAGGATTGTCTATTAAGGGTTTAGGGTCATGAATATTTTGTAGATTTGATAAAACCCTTTTCATAAGTTTGATTTGATCTTGGGCGTGGATTGTGTAACACCTCTATACCCAACTGATTCACTAGTTCAGGTATAAGATGTGACATGTTCAATTCAGTTACCATTCCTTTTTCGAGTCTCTTACACTCTTTATTTAGTTAACTTAGCGTAGTCTTCACTTTGGATTCACATACCGATTCAAATTCTTTTATGAGTATGTCATACATACATATCATTATCAAACATCACATGTAAAAAATTAATTAACAATATTATTAATACTTAAGAATAATTTAATACACAGTTATTTACATAACTAAATCTTTAATTAAATAATCTAGAAGTACAATCTATTTAGATAATATTTATATTACAACCTTATGTTGTCAATGCAGGAAAATAATCATAAGCAGAGATACTCATGACAAGCTTTTCTCACTTATCCATTTACCACATTCTACATTTACCATGCCTAGGACTGATCTACTACTTTTCTAGACTAAACAAATAACCTACAAATTAGCAAAACTCCAATGCATTAAGCAAAATTACTTAGTGGTGTATTCTAATAATATGAAACTTATAATTTATGGTACCATTGAATTCTATATCTTTATTTCCCTTTTTTTTAACTTACATTCCTCTATTCATTTCTCATACATTATGTTCTTATGTGCATTTCAAATAATTGTTCTTCCTTTAATATGCTTTAATACATTATGCTTTGCAATGCCATTTCTAGTCTTTCTACTCATAACTATGGTTTCCATGCATATGTTGTCTATTCAAGATCACACTTTCTTTTGTTACATTAGATTCTCTAAATTTCCCTTTTCATCATTTATATGTATATATGCATATCAATACTTAATTATTCAAGACTATTCTATTTAATCCTTTACCAAAGATAGCTGTTGTAAATTTTAGATAACTTATAATAGATATTCCTTTATTTGTTATCTCATTATCATCCCTGCCTATATTTAATAGACAATAACTTAATACTGAATAATAGGATATTAACTGTAGAGGTCTCACCAGTTATGCAGTGGCCTATATTTTGGACCTTACAGGCAGCTGCACTCGTATTATGCAAATGTATGTGTAATAGCCTAACTAGACCTTGCTAATGGCTGCACCTATGTTATACAATGTATATGTAATGGCCCAACTAGACTATACTAATGGCTACACCCACGTTATACAAATGTATGTGCAATGGCCTAACTGGACCTTACTGGTTGCTACACTAGTGTTAAATAGCATTGAAGTACTCTAACAACTACCATCTATCCCTAGTTGACTAGTCAACCTGTCCAGTTGGTTATCTAACTCATATGGCCTTTTTCTTAATTTCATTACATTTCTCCTTCTAATTTTGTCCATGCCATTTAGACATCATGAGTAATAGAATCATATTTACAATACAAATCAACATCATATTTATTCTATGACACATATTGCCCTATTTGATCACTGGACCTAAATATCGAGTGGCATGGTTACTGGTATCCAATTCGCTCTTATATAAAACCTATAAAAACTTAAAACTTTATTTTCTTGATAAAATAATCTTTATATAAATAAGGTGGTAAAAATGTGAATAAACAAAAACCATTTTAAAGGGACATTTTCCCAAATATAATCTATAAAAAATAGCACTTTAATATAATCATAACTCAATATCATCATTATTGGATCCATCGAACCCTTCAACATCAATCTCAAGGCAACACTCTTGAAGCATGCAATAGGAAAAGATATCATACAAGTCATGCAATAGAACTTAAACTTTAAATAGAATTCTCATATATGTTCTTTAAAAGAGTTAAAAAAAATTTAACAGTATAATTAGGCCCAATCCATCATCAATTACACAAGAGTGCCCATATCTAAAATACGTACATCACATTATTACATAAAAGAATAATCAAAATACCAAATGTCACTCTTGCTCAGTCTTTCGATAAATAAGGCTTTGACTCTGACCTGTGTTTCTTTGACCTACACATCAGAAACATAAACATGATGTGCTAAGCAATAACTTAGTGGTGAATCTAACATAATATGTTTATAATATCATATGATCATGTAATTAACATATATAATTTATGAGAGGTTAAATATACCATATAAACACATCATATATCATGGTATAAATAAATAATCTTTAATCACATAAGCTTAGAAACCCAAATTTAGCATATCATAGCTATATGCAAAGCAATAAATATAATGAATGTTCCAAGACATAATACAAATGTAACATATAGCATTTTTAGTTCTAAATTAGATTTATATGCCTATACTTGTAAGACAGCAACCAAATTGGATAACAAGTTTGTATAGTGCCCAAAGACTAAGCCCTCAAGCCCAAATAATAGCTCGAAGGCCCAAATAGTTGCCTGAAGGCCTAAATAGTAGCCTGAAGGCTCAAATGATAGTCAGTAAACTCAAATGGTTACCTAAAAGCCAAATAATTTCCTAAAGGCAACTAAGAGCTACTATGGGGTTCCCTAGTTGATCGATTAACCTATCCAACCTAGGTTGTCTAAAAGTCTAGGCATTTCTTATTATTTGATTATTTTGTGAGCAAATCATATATGGGGTTTACATAAACTATATCAAGCATGTAGCAAATTTCATACATATATTTCATATGTTAACTCATCTAATCAAAATCATACATGCATAATGTATGTTATGTTCCTAATAAAAGAATTGCATACTTAATGCTCAAGATATCCTATAATGTTCAAACACTATAATGGCCTTATAATGGCCTTTTGGCCAAACAACATATGTAACCACAATATGCATTATATGCTTCATAATATCTCATATAACCAGCTAACCAAATTCTTACATACATAGTATATGTTATCTCATATAGTGCATGACATGCTAAAAAGGGTTCATAACATGCTTATGGCATTGAAAGAAAGTTCATAAGGCCATTCAAATAAGCCAACATGTAAGTATCCACCGATGTATTTTCATACTTGCATAAGTATAAAAAATGATGAACACAAGTATATGTCTAATAGCCAACTTCATAGACATAAGATAGGCCACAAGCTAACCATGCAATATTATGCCTTTAGTCACCCTAATCATAAAATAATATTCATCTCATTCAACATAAATCTCAAATTTTAGGATAAATAAAATGAAGCATTCAACTAACACTTTAAAAAGAATCAAAAGAGTTTAAAACATCATGCCACACTCATATATTACATACCTCATACATCATTATGAAAATCTATCATTTCAGAACTCTTAGGAACCATATATGAACATGTTCATGACATGCATGTTTTGGCCTCCCCACATTCACATCTTAGCACTCTCCTATGTTACATACTCATATTAAACACATACCACATTCTACTTACAATCACCATATTTAGCCAATATACTAACTAACTTCATAACACATTAGCATTTATTTATACACAACTCAAGCTATAAAGCCATATAATAAGCCTCTTAAAGACTTCGGCCTCTATGCAATTTCCCTATAAACCAATTCTTTCATTCACAAATCACTCAAATCCATTCACATTTTGTCATATGCATATTATACATTTCAAAGCAGTAATTACTCACATTTATTATTTATTGCATAATGCTATATCATCATAAATGCCAAATCAAACCATTAATTAAAGACATATTAAGTTGGATTCACTAACCAAAATATTAAATACACTATTACAAAGCCACTAAGCCTTCTCCTTTCCCTTTGAGCTCCTCGATTTATTTAACTCTACATGTACAATTACAGGCTCATTTTAGAAAATCTGTAACAAATCAAATATTGCTTAAAAAAATAAAATAACCATATAAACATATTCTTAGGCACTCTTAAAGTCTAGAAAAATTCCAAAACTAAAAGAAAAGCCTTGAAATGAAAATGAGTTACTATTTATCCATACCTTTTATCTTGAAAATCTCTCAATAAAATTATGAAATTAAGCTTTAATATTCATAAATCCACTTAATCTGTGATGAAACAAGGCTTGAAAGTGACTAATTTGAGTTAGATTGAAGGAGAGAAGAGTAAAAATGGTAGGTTTGCTCTTTTTGGTGGTGACAGCACAAAGAGGAAGAAGAAAAGAAGAGTGAGCTGATGGGAATAGTTACTTTGACCATTTAAATAGGAAAGGAATGAATGGCCATGATCAAATGATCAATATATACTATGGCCACCAAAAATCCCTTTTTAATTACCCTTTTTTAATTTATTTCTTCTTTAATTTAACCTCAATAATCACTTCTTAAAAATCAAATAATCCTTTAAAATATCAAGCTCCCTTGCAAAAACCCACGATAAAAAAGCTAGAAAAATAGATAAAACATGACTTTTTTATCATTGCCTAATTTATGAAAAATACTTTTCGATGTTTAAAAATTCTAATTCTAGTGCCAATAGACTATTTGAAATATTTAAGTATCAAGTTGTATTAATCCCAAAATTTTCTAATAAAAAATTGAATTATTTTACTATTTAGGTTTGCTTATAGCACTATTCATAGGACATTATCGTAAAATCTTCTTTTGCATTTTTAATCATCCAAACGACTTTGAATTGGCTTTAAACTTTGCCCAAAATTCTTTTATGATTAATACTTCCCATTGTCTAATTAGTGTGACTCGAGTTTTGAGAAATACTATTCATCCTAAGAAGTACTATTCATAAAAGTTAAGATTTTCAGGACGTTACATATTTACATGAATTTGCTGTAGACTATAATCTAGATCATTTGTTGTTTTTAATCTCCTATATGACCTCAAATTACACCATAATTCACCAAATAATTATTGTTATCTCTTAGTAGTGCCAACTCAAATTGAGCTAGCGATGTCACTATTCATGGCTCGATGTCACTATTCACTAGACAATTTCTTGAACCATAATCTTTTGATATTCCACTTATGCCAATTTCATGCTTTCACCCTTTTACACATTTTCACTTATCTTTGGACCTCTAATTACACTTTTCTAATTTTGGCCTTAGTCATTTCAAGTATTTATTATTTTACCTTTTTGTTGTCTTTCACTCCACTATTCCCACTGAATAACTTTACTTGATCCATATGTCTATTTCATTTTTCACTTTTTTCTAATTCTAACTCTATCCCTACAAAAATAAAACCAAAAATTGGTGTATGATAGATTGGTTGTCTAAGCATAAAGCCATAGTTGATTGTAAACTGAAGAGGGTTACTTTGATAGCTCTAGATGGAGTTAAGGTGACAGTGGTGGGAGAAAGATTCAACTTTCTTTCTACTATGATCTCCACCACCATTGCTAAGAGAATGTTAAGAAAAGGTTGTAAGGATTACTTGACTCATGTGATTGACACAAGATAAGGAGAACCTAACATTCATTATATTCTTACTATGTGACTTTCAGGCATAATACTAGTATATTACACTATATCTTATAGCTCTAGCTGAGTTGAAGGAATTGAAGATACATTTGTGAGAGGTTTTAGATAAGGGGTTTATACATCCTAGTGCTTCTCCATGGGCTACCCTAATGTTGTTTGTTAAGAAAAAGGATAGGTTATTGAGACTATGTGTGGATTATAGGCAACTTAACAAGCTGACTATTAAGAATAAGTATCCTTTACCATTTATTGATAACCTATTTGATCAGATTAGAGGTGCAAGGCTCTTTTCTAAAATTAACTTAAGATTAGGGCATTAACAATTAAGTGTCAAAGATGATAATGTCTCAAAGACTACTTTTAAAACTTGATATGTCCATTATGAGTTCCTAGTGATGCCTTTTGGCCTTACCAATGCTCCAACAGTCTTTATGGATTTGATGAATAGAATTTTAGACCTTACTTAGACCAATTTGTAGTTATTTTTATTGATGACATTCTATTGTATACTAAGAATAGAGAGGACCATGATGAACATCTTAGATATATGTTACAAACACTGAGAGAGAGATAACTTTATGCGAAGCTCAATAAATATAAATTTTGGCAAAATAAGGTTGCTTTTTCTAGGGCATATTAAATCTACAGATGGGATTAGGATTGATCCAAAAAAGGTAGAGGCCATTTAAGATTGGAAGCCATTATACAATAATACTAAAATGAGAAGTTTCCTAGGCTTAGCGAGTTACTACAAAAGGTTTGTTAAAGGTTTTTCCTTAATAAACTCTCTAATTAATTATTTATTAAGGAAAAATGTGAAATTTGAGTGGGATTATAAGTGTCATGAAAGCTTTGATAAGTTAAAGATTATGTTGATAAAGGCTTCAATTCTTATACAACAGATATTAAGAAAGGACTTTGTGGTTTATAGTGATGTGTCATTGAATAGGTTAGGATATGTCCTTAAGTAAGAAAGGAAAGTGGCTTTTAGACAATTGAACCCATATGAGAGAAATTATCTTACCTATGATCTAGAGTTGGCAATAATAGTTTTTGCTTCAAAGATCCAAAATTGCATTACTTATATGGTGAACAGTGTTATGTATACACAGATAATAAGAGCTTTAATTATCTACCTCACTCAAAGGGAACTTAATTTGAGACAATGTTGATGGATAAAACTTCTTAAAGACTACAATTGCTTAATAAACTACAATTTAGGGAAAGCTAATAAAGCAGCAGACACATTGAGTAAGAAGTTTGTGTTAGGTAAAATAAGCTATAACTTGAAGTAATATTTTTTATGGTTGTAATCTATGTGTTGTTTAATGCATTGTTTCTTAAAGCAGCTTTAAAAATTATGAATATCATGATGTAACTAATGAATGATAGAGCTTTTTTAGCTGAGTTACAAGTCAAGCCCAACTTGCTACAACAAGTGAAAGATGCCTAGAAGAGTGATGAAAAACTAATCAATATTGTTAGAGCAATTTAAAAAGGGAAGTTCGATGATTACAAGTTAACCGACAATGGTTACCTATTTTATGAATAGCAATTATGCGTATAAGGCAATGGTGATTTAAAAAGAAAAATCCTTAATGAGGTGCATAAATTGACTTATGCTATGTAGCTAGGTAGTACTAAGATGTATCAAGATCTAAAGCCATTCCATTAGTGGCAAAAGAGATATCGTTGATTACATGGTTAAATATCTCACTTGTTAACTAGTTAAAGTTAAACATCAGGTTCCATCAAAGCTTCTATAACTTGTATCTATTACCAAGTGGAAGTGGAACTGAGTTACCATGAATTTCGTAAGTAAACTACCCCTCACTCAAAGAAAGTTTAATTTGGTATAGGTGATTATTGATAGACTCACCAAATTTGCTCATTTCTTGCCAGTAAGAATGGGTTATTCTCTAGAAAGATTAGCTAATATATACATTAATAAAGTGGTGAGGTTGCATGGAGTGCCCACTTGATCATATCAGATCAAAATCCTTGATTTACATCTCAATTTTTGGAAGAAGTGGCATAGAGCCTTGGGTACTTAATTTAATTTTAGTGTAGCATTTTATTCTAAATTTAATGGGCAATTAGAGAAGGTGATTCAAATTTTGGAAGAAATATTAAGAAGTTATGCTATTGACTTTAAGAATAACAAGGATAAAGAGGCCATACCTATACTAGATTGGTAAATATTATTGTAAGCAAACTTTGACAATGAAGCTCTCTATAGTAGAAAATGTTTAACCCCCTTATTGGAATAAGCTGAGTGAAAACAAGCTTATTAGATTGAAATCAGTGAAAGAGGCTAAAGAAAAAGTAAGAGTTATAAAGGAGAGATTGAAAAGGGCTATGGATCGATAGAAGTCCTATAAAGATCTCTATAAGAAGGATATATAATTCTAAGTGGGGGATAAGGTATTTTTTAAAGTATTACCATGGAAAAATATACTCATATTTGGTAAAAAAAGGTAAGTAAAACCTTAGGTTTATAAGTCCTTATGAGATTCTAAAGTGGGTAGGACTAGTAGCTTATCGATTAGCATTGGCTCCAAAACTTAATCAAATTCATAATTTTTTCATGTGTTAATGTTAAGGTAATACAGGTCAGACCCATGTTATATGATATCCACTAAAGAAATTGAAGTACAACCAAATTTGAGCTATAAAGAGGAACTTATAAATATTTGGGCATTAGAAGTCAAATAATTAAAGAATAAGATAGTGTCATCGGCAAAACTTCTATAAAAACACCATAATATGAAAGAAGCCACTTGCAAAGTGAAGAACTGATAAGACAATAGTATCTATAGTTACTTGATTCAGGTACAATTTTAAGGATAAAGTTTTTTGTAAGAGGTTTTCTAGTGCTATGAATAGTACATATCGAGTCATGAATAGTAATTCCTAGGACTTGGCCTGTACTTTCCTGACCAGAGAATAATACTATTCATAGATATGTTGTGGTATTAAATTGAGTTTAAATAATAATAATAGTAATAAAATAATAAGTCCATTAGTGGGTCAAAGTTGAAATGAAATAAATTTTTGTTATGTTGTAGAGCAGACTTGTATGAATAGTAATGATTAAGTGGATTACCTTTCTTATCGTGAAACAAAAATTTTAACCTGAGGAATTTAAAGATCTTATATTAAGATGTATTTTAAAAATTAAATTAGAAATAATATTTGTAAATGAATTTGTAAAAATTTA
>CANXYI010017006.1:0-10706 GCA_948208565.1 Hura crepitans
TTAGTTCACAAAAACATCCCAATACCAGACAGTAAAGATAACAAGTATCAATCCATGGACCTCCCAATATCCCAAAAATCAACATTAGGCAATTCTAGTGGATAGCAAGGATTAGCCTCATAGGACCTCCTAATATCCATAATTAAGCAAGTGGGTAGGAGGGATCAGTCCCATAGACCTTCCAATACTTGAGTGTGCAGGGCCTAAATATCACGACCTCGGCAGCTGCACTTGCCTACATAGTCACACTGACTAGGCCTAAAAGGACTAATACCTCTAATAGTTGCAAATCCCTAGTTAACCAATCAACCCATCCAGTGGGTGTCTAACTATTAGGCCAACTATTTATTAATTAATTTAATTCAATTACAAATCAATTATTTAATTTATTTCTAGGTGATCAATACATAATTATAAGTCCTTTTTATTAGTTCATTTTTCCATCAGACAGTTATAGGTAATTTTTGTTAGATAGTTATAAGCCATTTCTTATATAGTTATAGGTTATTTTTTATGTCCATTTTAAGTCACTATAATAGGTATTTTTATATGCTCATTTTATATTCCAATTATAGGTCTCTCTCACAGGTTCATTTCTAGTGACAGTTACAAGTCCGTTTAATTTTTAGGACACAGTTATAGGTTATTTACCACTATAGATTAGGCATTTCCTCATGCCATTTCAAGCCATATTAACATGCCATTCTAGGCCACATATGATCTTATTCCATTCAACCCAATATGTCAACAACATTGGCCTCACATTGCCATCAAAATCAAGTACATCACATGTTCAAACTATATACCACTTTTAAGGCACATTTAGGTCACTTTTAGTTAAATTTAAATACTTTTTCTTTCATGCCATTTTCATACCATTTCTTACACCAATTTGCTAACACCTTTACATTACCTTTATTTACCTTACATTATACCATATTTATACATATGATTACTTACCTTTCATGCCATATACATGTCATACATCACATGTTCATCATGTTCCACAATACACACACATCATTCACCATCCATACATATATGCCATGTCATGCCACTATGTCATATCTTTTGGCTAATGCATGATCATGGTCACACATATACACATTCTCTCATTTCATCACACATCACATTTTAATCACACACACATATGTATACATACCTCACCCTACATGCCATGCCATATGCATTTTTCTCATTATTTCTACATAGACACACCTAGATTGATGCCACACATGACATTTCCCCTCACTTACATCATGTATACATGCTATATCACTATACACATTCCATGCCATACATGAACATACCCCTCGGCCATATGGACATTATGCATTTGCATGCACTTTTCTCACGTAATTCATATCCAAATCATCATCACACATAATGAGGCTCACGTCATGCTTAGTCCCACCATTCACACACACATAAAAGATCAAATTAGAAATTCTATACACATTATCATGGCAATTCACATCCACACACATCATCGCATGTTAACATTATATCAAATTTATATACCTACATCAATTCTAAGTCCTTTCTTACACTTTAGAAGCTTTAATTTCCTTTTTCTTCTTGATTACTCCTTATGCCTATATACACCATTTCTTGCTTAGAAAATTCATAGAAAATCACACAAAGTTCCAATTAAAAATCTAAAATTATGGTGATTCCTAGAAATAGGAGGACTATAAAAAACTAAAATAAAAAGCAAGGAGAATCCACTTACACCATAGTTGAATTTTTAGGCCTTCATACAGTAAACTTGAACTTTGGGCAATTTTTTTCTAACTTCAAGGGCCAGTTATGGAGTCACACAACCTTAAGGACAAATTTTTACATTATTATTATGATTTTTGGTAGAGATTTTATAGGGAATTAAGAAGAAAAAGAAGAAAAAATGGAGGGGATGAGATGAAAATGACATCGATAGACAAGTAGAAGAAGTGATGTGAAGATGGTGGAAGGGGAGGTGAGTTAGCCTTATAGGTGGATGCCTATGTGGCATGGAATTTATATGGGTGAGTGGGTGGCTCTAGTGGTAACATGTGGCACCCAAGCTTCCTAAAAAATCCCAGGTTAAGCTGAAATTTTAAAAATTTAGTTGGACCTCCAAAAACATAGCATCTATTATAAAAATCCTTAATTAGGCCTATTTAGAGCTTTATAAAATTTCACATCAAAATTCAATTGGCAAGTCGATTAACTAATTTCTTAGAAAATTGATAAATTTTGAAAAATTACCAAATGACCTCAGAAAATTAAAATTCCTTCATTAATGAACTCAATGGAATTTTTGACCTACAGGGTATGATATTTTCAAGTCTATTTAGGCACACCCCAAGTCATTCTCGACCCAAGTCCATCTAATGCTACAATTCACTAGCTTATGGCCCAAAATGAATTATTGGTTTCGCTAAATTGTTAAATTCATTCATTTTACCCATCTTCTAACCTGCTAAAGTTTTATGACAAGTACATCCCTTTTCAAACCTTATGAAGGTGTCCTAACTTCCCAAGAACATTGTTTGAGTCCCGAACGTACTGTCCACAAAGCCCTGATTTATGGCATCACAACACATATGCACTTTAGGCTATTCGACCATTATACCCTATATACACATTTAACTTCATTCAAACACTCCAAGGGCATAAAAGCATTTACATAAATTCACCTAAAACAATTTATAAGCATTTAACATTATTAAATGCCTCTTTTCACATTTCCATACACCATTTCACAAACTTTATCATTAGGGCATATACACACACATACACATTAAATTACATTGATTACACTTACACACATACACATTAAATTACATTGATTACACTTACATTCTTAATTTACTTTCATAATTATATTAATGTCATACTTATATTCATGACTTATCCTAAACATAGTACAAAACCATGTTAACAATCATTCAACCTCAAACATAACCACTTAAAATATCATTTGGTCATATCCCATACCATATATGTATAACTATACGTATTTTATAATTTTTAAAAATGCTTATGCATAAATATTTTATTTATCATATTTAATCCATTACACACATAAGCATGCCAATATCACCTATAATACGAGGCTCTTCTTAAAACATCAATTGTGACATTGAATTCTTATACTCTAACATATAAGCCAATATTATTTAATTATCTACTTATGTCCTTACCATGCTTCCAAATTAACCATATAACTTAAATTATTTATTATTACCAATATATGTCGAAAACATACACTTTTTAATAACAATTCAAGTTGAAATCATATTATCATGGGTACACATATCATAGTAAGTTCAAATACTTCTTAAAAGCCTTATGAAGCCATTAATTTCCCTTTTCTCCTTGATCTTTTCTCTTTCCTTTAGAAGCATAACCTCAACTATAATAAAAAAAATTCACAATAATTTAAACATGACTCTAATAATAAAATTAACCATAAATATCTCTTATCAGGCACTTAAGGAACCTTAGAAAAATATAAAATCATGCAAAAACCCATCCTTAAATTTCAAAGTTACTATTCACCATTATCATTCAAAAATTTATAGCAATTCAAACATATATCCAAATCAAAATCCAACTTTATATATCTTGTTTTAGGACCTTAAGACAACCCTAAAAATTATGAAACTCCACAAATAAACCATTTCTCAAATCTTTATTACTATTCATCACATAACTTTCAAAAATTCATAATAAATCATAGAAGCATCCAAACTTGAATCTAACATGATAAATGTGTTCTTGGGTACTCAGAACATTAGAAAAATACTAGATCGAAGAAATCTTACTTCATTCAAAAATGGGTTACTATTCACCCACTTGATCTTTCTCACAAATCCACCTTATTTTCCTTGCTTTCTTGTTTCTATGGGGTTTTAGAGACTATGGAAGGGTTGATTGAGGGTTTAGAAATGAGAGATTTTAGGAGGAGTGAGAAGAAAATGGTAGAGGAGAGAAATGAGAAAATATTGACTGGAAAAAGATAAAGAATATGTTTTGACACTATTCACCCATGACTAAAAAATGAAGGTGGCTTTTATAAGAAAATTTGGCTTTTCCCTTCTTTTCCCAAATGGTCCTCAAACTTTCTTCTTTATATCTAAATAGTTCATCATCTTCACTTTTGTCATTTTTAAGCTTCTTAATAACCTTATTTCCTTTCTAAACTTTACCCAAAGATGTCTTACAATTATTTTCATCATTCTATAACATCAGTACAAGTTAAATCCTAAGAGAAACTATTCATCCTTAAGAGATATTATTCATGTATACACTTGTTATCATTTGATTACCATTTAAATGTTCTTATTTCATCACTAAACTATTTCCATGTACTATTTTCCACATAAACTCTTGATCAGTAGGGTTAGAACCCTATTCCTATACATGATGCCATTATTCATGACTTCGAGTGTCACTATTCATAATCTAGCTCTTTTATTGCATGTTAGTCTTTCAAATGTCCTTAGTTACATACCAAATTGTACCCATAACATACTTATAACCTTATCCTTTGATCAAATAGAAAATCTTGATCATATCCAAAAAGTCACTATTCAAGATCCTAGGTGTTAATATTCAAAATTTGGAGATTTTTGGGCATTACATTTCTTCGCCTTATATAAGAATTTTGTCCTTTAAATTCCTAAATAATTTGGCATATTGATGTACTGACCAATATAGATACTTAGCTCATTAGAGTTTTAGATCCTATGTAACTTTCTCCTTATTAGCTTTACTTATAATGACCTTTTCATCACTTAACACTTAATCTTATATCTTATTTTATTTATCACATCTTTCTATTTGTTCTTTTATTGCTTCCCCTCTTGGGCTTTTTATAGGGGTCCATAATGCACATATGTTCAATCCTTTAAAACCTTCATTACTTCATTATATCTATAATATATCCTTAGCTACCTATCTGTTCTTATCTTGCATAAGTAGACCATCACGCTTTTATTGTGCCACTCTGATCTATAGGTTCTTAAAAACCATTTCCCATTCATAATACCATCATTATAACTCATGCTCAAGGTTGGCTCTATAGAACCATTTCCATTGGTCTCTCAAAGCCTACCTTCTTCTATAACTCATACTAGTATTTTCCAACATATTCATATCACATCTACTTTAATCCAATCTTGTTTTATTCACTTGTATATGTGTATCCTGTCAATTTCCCACTTAATTTAGGCAAAAAAACACATATATGATGTATATGTTATGGTTATGTATATATGATAATGCAAATGATAATGATTATGCAATATAATAATGTATGCTTTTCTATTTATGCTCAGTGATATAATGCATAACCTAGCCAAATTTCTTATGCATAAGCATTAAATGGGCTTAAATCGTAAGGGATTGATAAGTACATAAGGAGCATTAAGCCCTAAAATCTTTGAATTCTCTACCATCACATATACTTTACATTCACTTTTCTTTCAATTGTTTCCAACTAATACTCGATATGTTCTTTTTAATTCCATAATCATGATATTCCCATTTATATATCTTATATCTATCTTAACATGATTCTCTTTTTCAAGTATCCCTTATTAACCAATTAAAAATCATAAACTGAATAGTTTATGACAATCCTTGTTCTGCCTTGACTTCCCCTTGAGGCCATATAGAATAGCTTCTCCTATATCTTATCTAATGCTAGAAACCATCTAGTCTAACCTTGTTATCAGACTATTCACTTTAGATAGCTTCAACTTTTTGATATACTTATATTCCTTATACTCTTTCTTACTCTAAAGAATGCCTAAATTAGAGCCCTGATACCACTAGATGTGACACCCCTTACCTGGTCTGATTACCAGACTTGAATAAGGAGTGAAACATAACCATCATCTATCTTGTATCATTTCCACTTTTTCGGTTTACTTAAAATCATTTTCTAATTTTTAACTAACTACATATCTTATTATCATATAACTTATGAAAATATGCCTTAACAAAAAAAAATTCATCCAAGGTATACTAATAGGGTTCTCATGTCAAAAATCTAGCAGCATAATGGCTGTATCGGGACATTATACTAAATAATAACTTGTATAAAAACAACACTTCTAATATATCAAAACAAATCTCATCCTTATCTTGGTCCATCTGACCATCCAAACTCAACATCATCTTAAGCACAAATATACATAAATCATCATATATCAATGATTAACCTTAGTACATCCTCAACATATACATCTCACAAATATACATACAAATATTACAAGATAACTTTTAATACATTGTAGGCCTATAATCCATACATCAATATACATATGACTACTTATATAATCTTTCATTTTTGTATATAACATACAAAACTTTGAAATCAACATCATTTTCAATTAGGCCCATGGTTTCTATAACTTAGAGGTCCTTCATGTCGAGCTATTCCAAAAAAACCTACACATCACAAACAAATGATGCGCTAAGCTTTACAACTTAGTGGTGTATCCACTATAATATGACTTAATTAAAACTTACATTATATATATATCGTGATAACACATTTAACTTAATTTAAACAACATTCAATATACAAAATCACTCACACTTTATTTGCAATAAGATATTAAACACCATTCACGTATTTTGACATATACTAAATAGTGGTTCAAATATGTGCACACGAGTCACATTATAGTAGGCATATTACAAGCATGATGAATTATCGGCAATTATACGCATACAATAAGGTATAAATTGAACATGAAATCCAATGTCATAATACATGCTCAAGTATAATAATAATAATAATAATAATAATATAAACATACATAGATTGCATTTATGTTTGTGATTAATCTTAAGCTTTTGCCTCTATTTATTTATTTAGAGTTATAGATTATTTTAATTTCCCATATGTAAGAGTCATGTATCTAGCATATTTGCAATAGTTACATAATAATAAAGAATAAAGGTAGCATGATAAAGATACATGGATGTTAGACATCCAAAAACGTGAGCACCATACCATATTTTGTATTAGAATCAATATTGTAATCAATAGACTTCCTATTCATTAATTTAATGCATAGATTTTCTTAAGTCTTATTATACTAAAATTTGTTATACCCATACTTAAGAAAACATATGCCTATACTAGATAATAGGGACACCAGGCTATAGAGGCCATTAGAACCATAAAGGTTCCTAAACTAGACATAAGGGACATTATCCTAACCCAAAGGTCATTATCGGACCCAAATGTCATTATTTGGACTTGAAGGTCATTATGAGGTACTGAAGTACCCTAGTAGCTACTAAACCCCTAATTGACTGATCAAGCTATCCAATCTATGTTGTTAACTAGTATGGGCTAATCATTATATTTTAGTTTTCTTGATTTCACTAGTTTTGATAGCTTAAATAAAATTTAAGAAGTTAGTTAGGCTAATAAATGACCAACAAAGAAACAATATTAGATTTCCATTATAGATATGTGTCACAAAGCATACATATACATTATAGGCCTATGTTCCATAATGTAAAACCATAATCTCTCAAATTACATAAGCATAAATTCATTCCTTCGTAACATGGCTTATGTAACATTCTCATTTATGTCATGTACTCATGACCAAATTATAGCATAATATGCATTATAATTTTTTAACATAGCCTATGTAACATTCTTATTTATGTCATGTACTGATGACCAAATCATAGCATAATATGCCTTATAATTTTGACCATGTTAGCTTAACCATCATATATTACTTTATCTTTCACATTCACAACATTATGGATCTCATAACTATTCACATTAGCATCATTATACCCATACATGGCATAAAGAAGAATTTAAACATTTTTATTAACACAAGGTAATCCATTCGACCTCTTTATATTTTTAGAACATCAAAGGAGTTTTCCACTTTATAGCATATAAATTTTAATCATACTCATAGTCAAAATGCTTAACTTCATATAATGCATGCCAATGCACATAATTTTACAAACTTGACCTGAACTACATCCAACATATATATAGAATCATTCGGCCATCAACATGCATTACACATTAACATACTCATTTTTTTATTGTTTCACATGAATTTAAACATAATTGTAACTCATTAGACAATTTACATCCATATAAACTTATTTTCAACACACGTCATATGCATAGTCACCATATACACTCATGGTAACTTCCAAACATCACTTGCCATCATAATTTACTGTACATACATCATGTATGTGATCATCTCAATACCTCATACAGTACTCACATAATCACATATCATCATTTATAAGCATTCAACTTCATAAACATGTATAATTCATAACACTCACACATTTCACTTTAGGCCATTCAACCATCATGCCTCAAATACACATTCAACTTCATTCAAACACTCCAAAGACATAAAAACATTTCTATAAATTCACTTAACACAATTCATAAGTGTTTAACATTATTAAATGCCTTTTTCCACATTTCCATACACCATTTCACACACTTTATCATTAAGGCAAATACATATACACATTAAATTACATTGATTACACTTACATTCTCAATTTACTTTCATAATTATATTAATGTCATACTAATATTCATAACTTATCCTAAACATAGTACAAAGCCATAATAACAGTCATTTAACCTCAAACATAACCACTTAAAATATCATTCGGTGATATCCCATACCATATATGTATGAACATACATATTTTATAATTTCTAAACATGCTTATGCATAAATATTTTATTTATCATACTTAATCCATTACACACATAAGAATGCCAATATCACCTATAATACCATACTCTTCTTAAAACATCAATTGTGACATTGAATTCTCATACTCTAAACATATAAGCTAATATTATTTAATTATCTACTTATGTCCTTGTTATGCTTCCAAATTAACCATATAACATATAATATTTAGTATTAACAATATATGCCACAAACATACACTTTTTTAATAATAATTTAATTTGAAATAATATTATCATCGATATGGATACCTTAGTATGCTCAAATACTTCCCAATAACTTCCTTAAGCCATTAATTTCCTTTTTTCCCGTTGATCCTTTCTCTTTCATCTTTAAGCATAACCTTAACCATAAGAAAAAAAAATTCACAATAATTAAAACATGGTCTAATCATTAAATCTACCATAAATATCTCTTATTAGGTACTTAAGAAACCTTAAAAAAATATAAGATCTTATAAAAACCCATCCTTAAATTTTAGAGTTACTATTCACCATTAACATTCAAAAATTTATATAAATTCAAAAACACATCCAAATCAAAATCCAATTTTATGTATCTTGTATTGGGACCCTAAAACACCCCAAAAAAATATGAAACTCCACAAATTACCTATTTATCAAAACTTTATTACTATTCATCATATAACATTTAAAAATTCATAATAAATCATAGAAGCTTCCAAACATGAATCTAACTTGATAAATGTGTTCTTGGGTACTCATAGAACATTAAAAAAAATACTAGATCAAAGAAATCTTACCTTTTTCAAAAATGGATCACTATTCACCCATTTGATCTTTCTCATAAATCCACCATATTTTCCTTATTTTCTTACTTCTATAAGGTTTTAGAGAGTATGGAGGGGTTGATTAAGGGTTTAATAGTGAGAGATTAGAGCTTGATTGAAGGAGGAGTGAGATGAAAATGTTGGAGGAGAGAAATGAGAAAACATCGGTTGGAAGAAGAAGAAAGAGCATGTTTTGGCATTATAAAGAATAGGTTTTGACACTATTCACCCTTGACTAAAAAGTCAAGGTGGCTTTTATAGGAAAATTTGGCTTTTCCCTTCTTTAACAAAATGGTCCCCAAACTTTGTTCTTTTTATCCAAGCAGTCCCTTATCTTCACTTTCATCATTTTTTAACCTTTTTAATGACCTTATTTCCTTTGCAAACTTTACCCAAAAATGTCTTATAATTATTTCCATCATTTTGTAACATTAGTATGAGTAAAATCCTGAGAGAAACTATTCATCCTCGATAGATATTATTCATGTATACACTTGTTATCATTTGATTTCCATTTGAATATTCTCATTTCATCACCAAACTATATCCATATATTGTTTTCCATATAAACTCTTTATCAATAGAATTAGAACCCTATTCCCATGCATGATGCCATGACTTCGAGTGTCACTATTCATAATTTGGTTCTTTAATGCTCATTAGACTTTCAAATGTCCTTATTTACATACAAAATTGTATCCCTAACATACTTATAACCTTATCCTTTGATCAATTAGAAATTCTTCATCATGTCTTAAAAGTCACTATTCATAACCCTAGGTGTCACTCTTCAAAATTAGGATATTTTTGGGCATTACATTTTTTTTACAACTCCACGACTTGTACCATTTATGTTTAAGCCATTTATTTAAATTAAGATTGCCTATATATGTATTCTTT
Source organism: Hura crepitans (assembly GCA_948208565.1). Lineage (NCBI taxonomy): Eukaryota > Viridiplantae > Streptophyta > Magnoliopsida > Malpighiales > Euphorbiaceae > Hura > Hura crepitans. Next base: position 10,459 of record CANXYI010017006.1, read on the forward strand.
TTTACCTTTCATTTAACATACAGCCTTTCTCCCTTAGGACATAATAATTTCCCCTACCTTAATTCTATAAATAGCCCTACTTTAATCTCCTTTAGGTTATTTCTACAAAAATAATTAATTTCATTCTAATTATTAATGAGTAATTCTCTTATATTATGTTTTGATCCAAAACCTTCAATCATAATATAATTTTATTTGATTATTATCATTATACACACACACACACACACACACACAAATATATATTT
>CANXYI010017008.1:0-17338 GCA_948208565.1 Hura crepitans
CCTAGGTAGTCATTGTGTTGCCCAATTTTTTGTAAACATGTAAGGGTTTTGTTAAATGATTTTCTGGGTCTATTATACCTCATATAAGAATTATTAAGGGATAGATAAAGAAGTTAAGCTATATTAGACCAAATAATAAATAAACTGTAAGTGTTAAGTAGTGCAGACCTAAAGCAATTTTAGTATGGGTGACCTAGTTAGAAGTGCATTGCCAGTAAGGTTTCTTCAACAATTTAGTAAGGGGTGTCATATTGGGTGATATCGAAACATAGGTTATATGTTCCTAGGTGTTTTACATGAGTGCTAATGTCTAAGGTTGTTTTTTCTAAATTGCTATACTGCACAGAGGCTAATAAGTCTTATTTCTTTTGTAGTTGGACAAGATGAGTGATTAAATACTGGATGAACGGGGAAAGGAAGTAGCCATTTATGCTCCTACTATAATATAGAAAGTAAGTGATACATCCATAGCTGAACCTAGTGATGCTGCATAATAGCACCCACCACAAGCATAACCATAAACACAAGCATCCCTGGTGCTATTATAGTAGATAATGGATCTATATAAGCACACTGCAACTTTTATTCCATCTCCTCCACTAGCTATAATACCTCTACCAGCACTAGCTCGTTCATAGAAAAACCCTTTAGAGAGCCTTAAAAAGATAGGAGCTTTAGACTTTTTGTCTTTTTGTGTATAAAAGAGGATGATGCAACTTGAGTAGAGTATTGGTTTGAGAGAACCTTTAGAATCTTGGAACAACTAGAGTGTATAAAAGAAGTGAGTTTGAAGTGTACAACTTCTCTTCTTCAAGAAGAGGTATTTCATTAGTGGGTTATGAGTAAGAAGATGAAGGTAGCATCAGATCTCACTTCAGAATTTTTCTTAAAGGAGTTTAGAAAGAGATACGTTCTATAATCATACAAAGACAAGAAGAGGTAAGAGTTTTTGGATCTAAAATAGGGCAGAAAAATAGTAATAGAGTATGTAAAGGATTTCACCAGATTGATAAGGTATGGTGAGGAACTTATCCCTAATGAAGAGAAGAAATGTAAGAGGTTTTTGAAAGGTCTGAATGTGGAACTAAGAATGCAAATACCTAACCCTAGGGTTATAGATTTTACAGTATTAGTAGCATCAGAATATGACATGGAAGAAATGGTATATGGGGAATGGGATTCTTTTATAGGAAGAGACCATTCACTGTTGGACAATGTAATATAGGCCTAGGTGGAAGTAAAAGATGAAGAGAGATATAGTCTTAGTCTCAATCTTTGTACTAGGCATAGAGGCAAACTAAGTCTTAAAGGTTTGGGTAAGCTTCTACAATTAGGCCTTGACCATGCTCGCGAGCCTCTAGTGCTCTAATACCAGTGACTACCAGAAATGTACCCTTAACTTGTTGCCTTTGCAATAGAAGTTATTATGGTTAATGTTGGTAGACTAAATAGGGAGTGTGTTTTACTTGTTGTACCAAGGATCATTATTTGAGAGAGTGTTCCTAGAGCTAAGAAAAGGGTGCCCATATGTAGGTATCTATAGCAACACTTTAGGGTAGAGGATAAAGATAGGGTAGAGGGAATCAACATAATGCTACTCAGGGAATAAGGTTAGATGTATGTGCACCTGTGAGACAATATACTCATGGCTTGTGAAGAAGTAGCAGTCCTAAATGACATTATTGGTATGGTACACTTATTTGACGTTCTTATTTTGGCTTGATAGACCTAAGATCTACACATTCCTATGTATGCACGATACAAGCACATGATAGAGGTTTAAAACCTAAGTATGTAAATATAGACATTCAAGCCAGTAATCCTATATGGCAGAGTGTGACTGTAAATTGTGTGTATTTATCATTTAATGATTTAGGAACATTTATTTCTTATTGATTTGATTGAGGTATTGCTATGAATTTGATGTAATCTTGGGAACAGATTGGTTATCTGAACAACGAGCTATAGTGGTTTGTAAACAAAAGAAGCTAACACTTCAGACTACAGAAGGATAGGAAATGATAGTTGTGTAAGAAAGAAGCCTTCTAGATAATCTCCTATCAGCTATTACAATAAGAAGACTTATCCATAAGGGGTGTGAAGCCTACCTAGCACATGTTATTAACACCAATACTTCCACTCCATTTCTTGAACAGATTCCAATAGTTTCTAAATTCCCTAACGTGCTTCCTGATGAGTTGCTAGGGTTCCCTCTATAAAGAGAGCTGGATTTTGAGATTGATATGTATCCTAGTACAGCTTCTATATTTATTACTCCCTATAGAATGGCACCTACTAAGTTTAAAGAACTGAAGGTGTAGTTACAAGATCTAATAGACAAAAGGTTCATCAAACCCAATATTTCACCCTTGGGAGCCCTCGTATTGTTTGTGAAAAAGAAAGATGGGTCGCTCCGATTATGTATTGAGTATGCACAGTTGAATAAAGTGATAGTGAAGAATAAATATCCTTTGCCTAAAATAGATGATCTTTTAGACTAGTTGAGAGGTGTAGATGTATTTTCCAAGATTAATTTGGGATTCAAGTACCATCAGCTAAGAATCAAGAAAGCTGATATTCCTAAAACTACTTTTTATACTTGATATAGGGATTATGAGTTCCTAGTGATGCCATTTGAGCTCACTAATGCCCTAGCAACTTTTATAAACCTAATGAATAGAGTATTCAAACCATACCTGGACCAGTTTGTTATGGTTTTCATTGACTATATCTTTATGTATGCTAAGACAAAAGAAGAACATGAGCAATATCTCAGGGTTGTGTTGCAGACTCTGAGTGAGAAATAGTTATATGCCAAGTTGAACAACAGTGAATTTTTGTTGAATAAAGTGGCTTTTCAAGGATATATAGTACCAGCAGAGAGTATTAGAGTATATCCCAATAAGGTCAGGGCAATATTAAAATAAGAAGCCCCAAGGAATGTGATAGATATACATTGTTTCCTTGGTTTAGCTACATATTATAGAAGGTTTGTGAAAGGATTTTATATGATTGTAGCACCTATGACAAGATCAATTAGAATAAATGAGAAGTTTGAACGGGATGAAAAAAGTCAAGAAAGTTTTGATAAGATAAAAAAGATGCTAACAGAAGCTCTTATCCTGATTTAACCTAAACATTGGCAAGGATTTTATTATGTACAATAATGCCTCACTTAATGGATTAGGTTGTGTATTGATACAGAAAGGAAAGTGGTAGCATACGCTTCGAGATAATTGAAACTGCTTCAAAAGAACTACCCTACTTATGACTTAGAGTTAGCGGCCATTATTTTTTCTTTGAAAATTTAGAGGCATTACTTATATGGTTAGAAGTGTTATATCTATGTAGACTATAAAAGTCTGAAATACCTCCTTACTCAAATGGAGTTGAACTTGATACAGAGAATGTGGTTAGAATTGATTAAAGATTATGATTGTCTGATAGACTATCACCCAGGGAGAGCTAATGTTGTAGTAGATACTCTGAGCAGAAAGTTTATGGTAACCTTGAAAGCTATGAATGCTAAACTATAGTATATAAGGGAAGATGCTATTCTGGCTGAACTGCATATCAAATGAGATTTTAGATAGCAGATAAAAAAAGCACAGGATAAGGATGAACAATTGGTATAGATTCTGGGTAAAGTCAAAGAAGGGAAAACAATAGGATTTGAACTGAGTGAAGATGGATATTTATATTACCATGGCAGGTTGTGTGTACCTAGTACAGATGTCCTGAGGTTATAGATACTGAATAAGGCACATGAAACTCCTTATTTTAAGCACCTTGGTAGTATGAAGATGTATTTAGACTTGAAGCCTCAATACTGGTGGTCATGTATAAAGAGAGATGTAATAGAGTATGTGGTTAGATGTCTAACAAAGCAAGTAGGTAAAAGCTGAACACCAAGCTCCTTTTTGATTATTGGATAAAATAGCAATACTAGAATGGACATGGGAAAAGATTACAATGGACTTTATAATGGGACTGCTTATGACCAAGAACAAGTGTGGTGCTATATAGGTGATTGTAGATAGACTAACTAAGAGAGCACACTTCATCCCTCTTAGAATGGATTATTCTCTAGAGAAACTAGCAAGACTATACATAGATGAGATCATGAGACTCTATGGTATACCAGTGGCCATTATTTCTCATAAAGACTATCGATTCAATTCCAACTTTTAGAAGAAATTACATTAGGCATTAGAAACTAGACTAACTTATAGTACATCCTTTCACCCTCAAATATATAGATAGTCAAAGTGGGTGACATAAGTATTAGAAGATATGTTTCGTAGCTATGACATTGAATTTAAAGGTAGCTAGGACCAATACCTATCTTTAGCTAAATTTGCATACAATAATAGTTATTAAGCTAGTTTAGGCATGTCACCTTATGTGGCACTATATGGTAGAAGATGTAGAACTCCTTTATGCTTGAGTGAAATTGGGGAAAACAAGATCTTAGGGATTGACCTAATCAAAGATACAGAGGAGCAAGTTAAGGTTATTAGAGGGAGGTTGAAAGCTACAAATGACAAATAGAAGTCCTATGCTGATGTAAAATAGAGGACATTGAATATCCAATGGATAAAAAAGTGTTTTTAAAAGTATCCCCACGGAAAAAAGTACTCAAATTTGGTAAAAAAGGGGAATTCAATCCCATATTTATTTGACCAAATGAGATTAAAAAAAGAGTGTCACCACTAGCATACAGACTAGTCTTGCCACCAAAGCTTCAACAAATTCATTATATGCTTCATGTTTCAATGCTCAGAAGGTACATATCAAATCCTTCCTATGTAGTTCTAGTGATAGACATTAAGGTATAGCTATATTTGAGCTACAATGAGGAACTAGTACAGATCCTTGCTTGAGAAGTGAAGCAGTTATGAAATAAAACTATTTCATTAGTCAAAGTACTCTAGAAACACAACAATATAGAAGAGGCCATGTGTAAACCCAAGGAGCAAATGAAATGTCAATATTTCTATCTGTTCACTTTAGGTAATTTTAGAGATGAAATTTCTTAAGAGGGGAAGCACTGTAATGCCAATAAATAAAGGCTCCATGAATAGTATCTCTAAGGCTCAAAAAGTTTGCTTAGAGTGTTGGGTCACCTTTAGGAGGCCCAAGGGTGTACAAATCTTGAAACTTTGACGGGCTTGAAAATGATAAAAATGACATAATTTGAAAATTACCAAAAGTAATAAATTATTTCAGCCTAAAATATAATGGTCTGTAGGCTTAGATGGACTTAGGTCGAGAATGACTCAAGATGTACCTAGACAGACTTGAAAATACCATACACTAAATGTCAAAAGTTCCCCTAAGGCTATTGTGATGGAATTTTTAATTTTTTAGGTCGTTTACTATTTTTCCTTAAATTTTAGATTTTCACAAAAACTGAGAAATTGGTTAACTATCCTATCGAAGGAATTTTGACTCGAGAATTTGTGAGCCTCTAAATAGTCTTAATCGAGGTTTTTTAAAACTAACATGGCAATTTTTTGAGGTTTGTGTGAATTCTTAAAATTTTCCAATGTTCTTAAGAAAAATTAAGGTTTTAAGGTGCTTGGGTGACACTTGTCACCACTTGAGCTATCCATGTCAACTATATAAATACCCATCTCTTGCCACTTAGACACCCACTTGGCATTCCACTCTCCACCTCACTTTTTCTTCCCTATTTTTTTTATCTCTTTCACCTGATGCCTCTCTCTCTTTCTCTCCTCTATTTTTATGCTTTCCCAAGCTTAATTCAACCCTAAATTGTCACAAAAAATTCCATTAATGAGTCTAGAATTGATTCATAAAGGTTTAGATGCTATAAGCAAGCCTGAAGTTCAATAAAATTCAAGAAATACTAAGTCTACATAAGAAAGAGGTAAAAAATTCAAGTTTATGTGTATATTGTTTTCTTGATTTAATAATCATAAAATCACTCATGTTTATGGAATTTCAATTGGAGGCTTGGGGAATTTTTGGTGAATTTTATAAGCCATATGTATGTGTATATAGATTTTAAGGGAAAATGATGGTCAATAAGGGAATTAAGGGTGTCAAGGTGTAAAAAAGGCTTCAAAGGTGATAAGGTGTGTGAATTTAATGTATTTGAGGCATGCCATGGTTAACTCAAGTGTACATTGTGTGGAATTATTATACAAAATTGGTGGTTTTCAGTGGTTAGTGTGTGTAATAGTGAATTAAGCCTACTTTAATGTTAATTCCATGATAAATTGATGATTTGTGGGATGGTTTAATGGAAAAAGTGCACGAAAGGGAATGGCCTCTCTTTAAAAGAAAGGGCGTGTGATGTGGTATGGCATGTAAATATAGAGTATGTGATGATAAATGATGTATACATTATGGGATTTAATTGTTTATGTATATGTATGGTGAAAAGACATGATCATGGATAATATGTGGTATGGCTAAAAGGTTTTAAGAAGGAATTTGGCATGTGAGTTATGTATGATGTAGGTATTAATGGATATTTCATGGGAACTAGCATGGTTGGCATGTAAATAGTGTGTGTCGATTAGAATTGATGAGAAAATATGGGAATGGTTACATATTTGGTGTGGTCGAGAGGTGTGATTAGGATTTATAGCATGTAGATTGTGTATATAATGTTTGAATCATGATAGAAATTAGGTGTTAGCATAGGAATGTAAGTATAAGTGGTGAATTTGGTGAAATAATGCATGTACATATGTATGACATGTATGGCTAAGGCATGTGCAATTGTGTCATGGCATGGTATGTGTGGCTGAGACATGTATGGGTTATATGATGGCATGGTATGTATGGCATGAGGTATATACATGTATACATATGCTAGAATGATAATATATGACATGTTTGTGTGACAACCTATGAAAAAAATGCATATATATGGCTATAAAATATGTATAGCTAAAAGGTATGTATGCCATGGGGAAACATGGTAAGTATGGAATGTTATAATAGGTAATGTGCATGACTAGCATGATGCCATAAGCTTGTGATGCATGTCATGAAATTTGCATGAAGTATATGCAATCATAAATGGAAACATGGCATGTAAAACTGTAAGCTTCTTTCGAAAAATGTGACTAAGAATTAGAGTGTAAAATGGTTTGGAAATAGACTTTTAAAGCATAGGCAAAAGTGACCTAAAATAGCCTAAACATGGGTTGTTATTTGTACCATATGTATAATAAAATGGTAATGGAATTTTATGCTAATATGAATGGCATTATGAGATGTGTAATGTTAGATGATAGATGGCATATAATGGCAAGTTGTTTTAGCATGGAATGGTGCCTAGTGAATAGTGGCTATGGGCTTGTAATAGTGTACGAAAATGGGAAAGTGGCCTATAATTGTCTTGTTAAATTGAATATTTAGAAAGTGATCCATAAATTTTACTTGAATTGTATGTAACTAGACCTAGATTTATGACATGAATTAGATTTAAATTAGACTTATAAATGCCCAGTAAAGAGACGTAAAACTATTGTCCAAGAATCATCTATAACTGTCCAGTAGGACCAAAATGGACTCGTAACTATCCGGGTTAAAATTTGACATTTGAAATAAATTAATAACTAATTGTTAATGGATTTTAAATATTATAAAATGATCATCAGTAAATAATTTGACATGAAATAAAGACATATGGCCCATTAGTTAGACATCCATAAGATTAGTTGACTGGTCAATTAGGGACTAGCAACTTCTAGATATTTATTAATGATTTGTCGGATATTAGGAGGCTTACAGACTAATTCCAGTAATCCATTAGAGATGTTTGATGATGATATACTTGATATTACGAGTTTTACGGACTGATCCTTGCAATCCATTAGAGTTACTTGTTGTTGATTGTTTGGATATTAAAAGGTTTACAGATTAATCCAGGCTATCGACAGAGTGACTTGTTGTTGATTATTAGGATATTAGGAGATATATGGACTGATCATTTCTATCCCCTATCTGGTATTAGGAGGTTCATATGAACTGATCCCTACTATCAGACTGGGCCGACGCAGCAATTAGGGTCCAAAATGTGGGCCACTACACAACTTTTTTGTTACCTCTTGGTCCAATGTTTTTAAGTGTAATTTATATAGACGGGCCTATTAAATTAAATTAGAATAAATTAAAAATATAGATTAGATTTAATGTCAATCACATAATGAATAAATTAAATAAAAAACTACAATGGCAAAACTATAATTAATTGAATTAGAGACTGAGTATTGGAATTAATGTCACTTGCATGAATTTATTTCCTACATTGCATTCATACACTTTTATCCTATTGCAACATTTATGTGCTTGAATAGAGACATGTTTTTGATACACTAAATTCACCACTGAGTTTTATAATTAGTGTACTAATGTTTTAATGTGCAAGTTATAGAGGTAAACAGTCTAGCCTCGAGGATCATGCAGTATGGCAATACAGACAGTGAAAGGTATATAGATGTGTTTTTTTATATTAGTAGGCACTTAGGTAAATACTATAGGTTATGGGTTTAGCATGTTTAGAAGCTGCCAGTGTTTATATATATAAAGACTATGTGTGATGTTTATAAATAGGTTATTTATCTGAATTATTTATTTCTATGGTTTTTTTATAATTTTGAGCTTGAGGCCTTATGTGATATTTGAGTGCATGTTGAAATGTGATGATGTTGCTAAGTGTGCTAGAGGGGTCTAGGAGGAGATAAATTGATAATATGATATTTAATGTGTTTTTATAAGTACAAAAAAATTCAGGATGTCACCTAAGTTGCCGTTATGTAGCCTAATTTTCTGTAAACATGTAGGGGGTCTGTTAAATAATTTTCTAAGTTTGTTATACCTCATATAGGAATGGTTAAGGGATAGGCAGAGAAGTTAAGCTATATAAGACCAAATAATAAAATAAATTGAAATTCTTACGAAATATAAACAAGGAGCAATTTCAAGATGGATGACCTGGTGGGAAGTGCATCACCTATTGGGTTTCTTTGGGAACCTAGTAGGGGGTGTCATAGATGTGAAGCCTATAGGGCCTATATACTTGACAATAACAACTCCACACCTACCCTTGATCAAATTCCTATGGTGTTAGAATTTCCTAATGTATTCTAAAAGAGTTACAAAGATTACATCCTTAGTGAGAACTTGATTTTGGGATTGAAGTATATCCTAGTATAGCACCTATATCTATTATTCCTTATCAGATGGCACTTCTGAAACTGAAGGAATTAAAGGTGCAGTTGTAAGAATTGCTAGATAATGGCTTTATCAGATTGAGCACTACACCTTAGGGAGTACTTGTGCTCTTTATAAAGAAGAAAGAAAGGTCACTTAAATTATGTATTGACTATAGACAACTGAATAAGGTGGCAGTTATTAATAAATACCCAATGCCTAAAATTGATGATCTCTTTGATCAACTTAGAGGTCCCGGTGTCTTCTTGAAAATAGACTTAAGATCAGGGTACCATCAGTTGTGGATCAAGGAGTCTAATATACCTAAAACTAGTTTCAGAACTAGATATGGGTGTGGTGAGTTCCTAGTGATACCTTCTGGACTCACTAATGCCCCAGTAGCTTTCATCCACTTAATGAACCAGATCTTTAAACCATACCTCAATTAGCTTTTGGTGGTGCTTATTGATGATATTTTGGTACACTTCAAGACTTGAGAGGAGTATGAATAGCATCTTAGGATTACGTTACAAACCTTGAGGGAGAAATAGTTGTATGCTAAATTGAGCAAATGTGAGTTTTGGCTAGATGAAGTAGCCTTTCTAGGCCACATCATATCAGTAGAAGATATCAGGTTGGATTTAAGCAAGGTTAAAGCTATGCTAGAATAGAAACCTCCTAGGAATGAAATTGACATATGAAGCTTCTTAGGATTGGCTAGATACTATAGAAGATTTGTGAAGGGTTTCTCAATGATTGCAACTTCATTAACTCGGCTATTGAGAAAAGATGTAAGATTTGAATGGGATGATAAGTGCTAATAGAACTTTGATAAATTAAAGGCAATGTTAATAGAGGCCTCGATCCACATTCAACCTAAACAAGGGAAAGATTTTATCCTTTATAGTGATGTATCACACAATGGATTAGGGTGCATATCGATACAAGAAGGTAAAGTAATAGCTTATTCTTCTAGACTACTGAAGCCACATGAAAGGAACTATCCTAGTCATGACTTAGAGTTAGCTTCAATTGTCTTTGCATTGAAAATTTAGAGACACTACTTATATGATGAAAGATGCTATATCTAGACTGATCATAATAGCCTAAAATATCTCCTCACTTAGAAGGAGTTAAACCTAAGGTAGCGACCTTGGTTAAAGCTGATGAAGGATTTTGACTATTTGATAGATTATCACCCTAGAAAGGTAAATGTAGTTCTAGACACCTTGAGCCAGAAGTTCATGGCAGTTATGAGAGCAACAAATATTAGAATGGAGTATACAGAGAATGATGCGATCTTAGTTGAATTGCAAATCAAGCATGATTTCAAACCGTAGTTAAAAGAGGCACATACACAAGATAAGTAATTTGTATAGACCATAAGTAAAGTCAAAGAGAAGAAGACTATAGAGTTTGAATTGAGAGAAGAGGGATATCTATTCTATCATGGTAGATTTTGTGTACTTGACACAAATGAGCTGAGAACATAGATTCTAATATAGGCATATAAAGCTCCTTATTCCATGCACCTAAAAAGTACAAAGATATACCTAGATCTGAAACTTCATTACCAGTGGCTAGGAATAAAACATAAATTAGCTGAATATATGGCAAGATGTTTGACATGCCAATAGGTAAAGGGTGAACATCAAGTACCTTATAGATTGCTACATCTATTAGTAATACCTGAATGAAAATGAGAGAAAGCCACTATAGATTTTGTGATAGGATTACCAAAGATAAGAAGTAATTGTGATGTTGTATGGGTAATTATAGATAGGCTGATAGTACATTTTATTCCTATAAGGATGGATTATTCTTTAGATAAACTAGCACAATTGTACATTGATGAAATTATGAGATTGCATGGAGTGTCAATAACAATTATTTCTAATTAAGACTGTAGGTTTACCTCTAGATTTTGGAAGAAGTTACATGAAGCTTTAGGTACTCGATTGACATACAGTACAACCTTTCACCCTCTAACAAATGGATAATCAGAACAGGTGTTATAGGAATTAGAATACATGTTATGTAACTGTGCTATAGAGTTCAAAGGAAGTTAGGATCAATACTTGGCTTTAACTAAATTTGCATACAATAATAGCCATAAAGTAAACTTAGCTATGGCACCATATGAGACATTGTATGGTAGAAGGTGCAAAACCCCCTTTGTTGGAGTGAAGTATATAAAGGCAAGATTATAGGACCTAATTTGATTAAAAATGCTAAAGATAAAGTCAATATCATAAAAGAGAGATTTAGGGTTAGCACAGATCACCAAAAATCATATGCTGATTTAAAATAGAGGGACATTAAATGGGAAGAGGGTGAAAAAGCATTTTTAAAGGTATCATCATCAAAAAAGATACTTATGTTTGGTAAGAAGGGGAAGCTTAGTCCCTGATTCATTAGTCTATACAAGATTACAAAATGTGTGGGGCCATTGGCATACAGGCTAGCTTTACCACCTAAGTTATAGTAGATTCACGATGTATTTTATGTTTCAATGCTCAGTAAGTATAGTTCTAATCCATCTCATGTGATACTTACATAATAAATTCAAGTGTAGTTAAATTTAACTTTAGAAGAAGAACAAATTCTTACTAAAGAAGTTATGTGATTATGAAATAAAGCCATACCATTAGTCTTGGTGATATGAGAACATCACAATACAGAGGAAGCTACATGGAAAATTATGGAGCAAATGAAGGCTCAGTACCCATACTAATTCTCACCAGGTAATTTTGAGTACAAAATTGATTAAGAGGGGAAGAGTTGTAATGCCTGTAAATTGAGGTTCCATGAATAGTAGCTCTGAGGCTTAAATAAGGTTTCCCAGGAGTCGAGACAACTTTGTAAGGCCATGAAGGTAATGTACTAGAAATAAAACTTTGACAAGCCAAAAAATGAGCAAAATAAAATAATTTAAAATTTTAGCAAAACTAATAATTCATTTTAGGCTATAAATTAGTGAATAGTAACCTTAGATCGACTTTGTGCTGGGAATGACCTAGGGTGTGCCTAGATAGACATGAAAATAGCATACCTTAAAGGTCAAAGTTTTTATTGAATCTGTTGGTGAAGGAATTTGAATTTTATAAGGTTATTTGATAATTTTTTGGAATTTGTTGTTATAATGAGTGAATAATAACCATAGTTGTCATTAGAGTTTAGGCCTGGAATTTTGTAAGGGTCTAAATAGGCTTAATCAGGGATTTTCAAAATAAAAGTGATTACTTTTGGAAGTCTAGAAAAATTATTAAAATTTATAGAAGTTTATGATGAAATTGGAATTATTTGGGCTATTACATCACCACGTGTTGTGATCTAACCCACTCAACACTAAATATATAAACCTTCACACCTGTGTGAAAGCCACATGTGCAAAAATGGGTCATCTTCCACCTCCCCTCTAACCAAAAGCCAACACCACCTCTTCTCTCCCCTTCAACCATTTTTGCTTTATAACAACCCCAAATTTACACTAAATCCCATAAACTTTATATAGATTCACATCTCTAAAATCCTTAGAACACACTCTAAGTGGTAGAACCCAAAAATAAAGCCTCAAATGGGAGGAATAAGTATGTAATGAATAGTACACTTTTTAGAGTGTAAATGATTTTTTCTTAGTTTTTATTTTTCTTTCAAGTAGCTTTAGTTATTTTAAGAATTTTTATATTTATAGATTTCAATTTAGAGCTCTATAGAATTTTATATGAATTTTCTAAGTCTGTGGTTAAAGATGTAGGTTCAAGGAGAAATAGTGAAGAACTAAAGGTACAAAGGCATTAAAAAGCTAGAAAAGGGTATAAAATTACCTTAGGTATGTGAATTTATAGTAATGAATGCATGCCATGATGTGTATGTATGTGCAAGTGTATGAACATGTGTATGAAAGTGCGGGTTTGTGCATGTGTTTGCATGTTTAGTTGAAATAAGCATGACAATATTTGTGATTGATGTTAGAATGATGATATGTATGTCATTTCGATGAGAAAAGCATGTGTACATGCATGGTATATATGTTAATGATTGTATGTCATATATGACATGGCATGTGCATGTGTGCATGATGTGTGATCATGATGTATTATGATGGAAAATGTGGTGTGTAATATTTATATGTCATGAAATGTGAGAAATAAATGTCTGATTATGTAATAATGCATGGTGAGACATTTTGATGTGAAATTTGGAAATGGTTGGTGTAAGAAAAATGTACAATATAGAATAAATGTAAACTACATTTGGTATGTAAAGTGATATGTAAACTTGGTCATTTCAGATAATTGGATACAATGGAAATTTGATGTTAATAATGATAATAAAATATGGTGGATGTAGTGTGAGGCCATGTGATGTGGAATAACATGTTCATTAGTGATAGTATGCTAAGTGAGAAATAAGAAAATAACTTAATGAATAGTACCTCTAACCAAATGAATAGTACATGTTATGTGGAATAACTCACCACTGCATAATGAAATGAACATGTGTAATGACCTAAGCTATGTGATGTGAACATAGATGAAAGGAAAAATAAATAGCCTATAACTAAATAATAAATGATACATAGAGTTGGCCTAATAGTTGGACACCTACTGGATGGGTTGACTGATCAACTAGGGATTAGCAGTTACTAGAGGTATTGGGCATCTTAGGCTTTTATTAGTGTGATCATATGGGCGGGTGCAGTCATTAAGGTCTAGTAGTGGGCCACTACATATTTTGATTGGTATTTGTTTGCCCGATATTGAGAGGTCTATGAATTGATCCCTGCTATCAGACCAAGTAGGTAAAGCTACTAAAGTCCTGATGAGCCACTACACAGTATGATTACTGATATGGTATTTGGTTGTCCGATATTGGGAGCTTCTTATCAACTTATCCATATTAGTAGACTAGGTGGGTATAGCCACTGAGGTGTAATGTGTAGACCACTACACTAGGTAAGTACAACTATTAAGGTCTAAAGTATGGACCACTGTATAGCCTAGATTTCCTTTTTTATCTAGTGTCTAAAGTGTCATTTATCTAGTGTGGGCTTGGACATAAAATTGAATCTAATGGGTAATAATAGTAATAAATTTATGACACATAATATAGACACTAGATAAATGATAAAGACAAGTTTAATGGCAAGTTACTAGCAATTAAGTAATGATATTGATAAATAAAATTAATATTATTTTATGGAATTACCTCTGTATGTTACATTATGATCCAAAACCTATATTTGTGCATATATGTACGCATGACATGCTCTTATTGCATTAAATTCACCATTGAGTTTTATACTCACTATATCAGTGTTTCGATATGCAAGTCATAAATAGTGTAGCAGCTTAGCCTCAATATTTTGTAGTGTAATAGATTAGTTGTTTTTTAGGGTAATGTTTCTATACTTGATGGTTGTTAGTATGGCACTCGTGTATAGGGGATTGGGCTTAGTTAGTGTAAATATTGGATATCTATGTAAGTTATATGACTGAATGAATTGTTATATGTATGACTGCTTAACTGAATAATATAGTTATCTATATTTTTTGAATGATGTGGGACTAATGCCCTATGTGTTGTGCTATGTTGATGTGGATGCTAGAGAACATAAGGGTCTAGGAGATGGTTAATAAGTTGAATATGAGTTTAAAAATGTTGTTCGTAGGTTGAAAATTTTTAGTTTTTCACTTGGGTATCCATTATGCTGCCTAAATTTCTATAAATTAGATTATAGGCAGAAAATATATTTTTATCAGCTAATTATTACCAATATTAAAGGATCAGTTGGAAAGGTTAAAGAAATTCACTGAATGGATAAGTGAAGTTAGTGATGTCATAAGAGTTAAATGAATGCAACCTGTGGAAATATAAGGATAGTTGACTAGTAAGAAGTAGCATTCCTTGTCTGGTCCTTTTGAGAATAGGCAATGGGTGTTATAGATGAACAAAAATAAAGGTTTCCTCTAGATATGGTGTCAGTAAGAAGAAGAAAAGAAAAAGGGTGTTGGCTGCCACTATTCCACCATTGACGATTAGTTGACCTTTTTTATAGTGGTTTCAATGAATGGTTGGATTTAATGGATTAACAATCCAATGGCTCCCACTTTTCCCCTCTTAAAAACTTCTCTTTTAAATCCATTCTTCCTTAATTAACTACCATTTAACATAACTTTATACCCTAAATAATCATTAAAATATAACCCTCGAACCTTCCAAAAACCCATGTTTAAAAAGCATAAGAACTCAATATAAAGGTAACTTGATATCTTTGCCCGATTTACTAAAACTACTTCCTAATATTTAAAAATTTCAATTCTGATGTCAATGGACTATTTAGAATATTTAAGTATCAGGTAGTATCAATTCCAAGATTTTTTAAGCAAAAATATAATATTTTACAATTTAGCAAACACTAGGTCACTATTCGTGTGACACGGCTATAATATCTTAATTGTCATTTTTAACCATCTAAATGACTTTAAATTAACTATAAATTTTTATCCAAAATTATTTTATGATTAATGCTTTCCCCTGGTCGAATAAGTGCATCTCGAGTTTTGAGAAACATTATTCATCTTAGGAAGTATAATTCATAAGTTGGGATTTTCATCATATTACATTTATTCCCCTCATAAAAGAATTTCATCCTCAAAATTACCTAATTTCAAATAGATGTAGATACTACTCCTTCATCTAAGCCTTGCTCTCCTAAGTTGCTTCTTCCATGCCATTATGTCACCATAATACCTTCACTAGAAGCACTATTTTGTTTTGTAACTCTTTAACCTCTTGAGCAAAGATTCTCAGTGGCTCTTCTTCATATGATAGATCTAGCTATATTTGCACATCTTTAAATGATAGCACATGTGATGGAACCAATCCATATCTCTTAAGCATTAACATATGGAAGACATAATGTATTTGCTGTAATTTAAGAGGTAAAGCTAGTGTGAAGGCCATTAGTCCCACATGTTTAGTTATTTCATATAGGCCAATGAACCATGGACATAACTTACCTTTTTTTCCAAATCTCTACACCTTTTTCCATGGAGATACCATGAGAAACACCTTGTCTCCCACTTCATACTTAATGTCTTTTCCCTTTAAATCTATATATGACTTTTGTCTATCTGAAGTAGCCTTAAGCCTATCTCAATAATCTTCACTTTTTACTCTGCATCCTTAATCAAATTAGGCCCCATAAGCTTATTCTTATTAAGCTCACTCCAACACAATGGAGTTTTACATATTTTCCTATATAAAGGCTTATAAGGGGCCATGCCTACACCCACTTGATTACTACTATTTGTAAGCAAACTCAGTCAATGATAAATAATGGTCTTAACTTCCCTTAAACTTGATGGTACAACTTCTAAACATGTCTTTTAGAATGTGAATAATTCTCTTTAATTGGCCATCCATTTATGGATGGAATGTAACATTGAAACTGAGTCAAGTACCTAAGGTATTATAGAGCTTTTTCCAAAACCTTGATGTAAACCTAGGATCTCAATAAAAATGATAGATAATAGCACACCATGCAACCAAACTATCTCATCAATATACAACTTTGCCAGCTTATCAAGGGAGTAGTCCATTCTCATTAGTATGAAGTGGGCTAACTTGGTTAAATTATTCAATAACAACCCAAATTGAATCAGACTTACTTCTCATCATTGATAACCTAACTACAAAGTCCATAGTGACTCTATCGCATTTCTATTCTGCTATTGCTATAAGATGAAGCAATCTATATGGAACTTGATGCTCAGTCTTTATTTGCCTACAAGTAAGGCATCTAGTCATAAACTTAGCTACATCCCTCTTTATGCCTAGCCACTAATAATATATCTTCAAATCTTAATATGTCTAAATACTACCTAGATGCATATCATATGGTGCAGTATGGGCTTCTTGCAAAATTTGCTTCCTCAAATCTTTAACGTTAGGTACACATAAATGGTCATGAATATACAAACAACCATCATCCATAATCTCATACTTAGTAGGCTTCCCCTCTTGACTTATACTAATAACATTCATAAGCCTATAATTATCCATATAAGCATCATTCACTTATTATAGCAAACTTGGATTGATCTACAGTTCTATCAACAATCCTCTATCATCTATC